>ML781215.1:521441-541775 GCA_009831015.1 Picea engelmannii | reverse complement strand
TTAATAAATAAGACTTCAATGGAAGAAAAAGATAGCTGTATCTATCTGGTGCCCATAGAGAGAATAGATCATATATATCCAGTATCTACAGAACTGCTTTATATTAAAGAGAATAGGGAGCAGTTTGCTCTGTATACAGATCTTGCACTAATATATTTTTGATTTTGTGCATATCCTTTGTATTTCTAAATACAGACCAAGAAACAATGGGGAAGATATATAGAGAGAGAGAGAGATTTGTGTGTCTGTAGATATTTTTTTATAGTTCACTTAAGCACTATTAAACAAAAAAAGGTCAACAATGTGTATCTATAAAGTTTCTTTGTACATGTAAATTTTGTCTGCAGTACCACCAAGAGGAAAGTAATGTAAATGTGTAACCTGTCGTTTTCCAAGAATGAATTTAACATCCCCGTAGACTGAATTGGTCTATCAGGCCTGAAGATACAATTGCATATAGTTCATTTAGAGCAGGTAATTTCTACAATCTAGTTCCTGCAACAATGTTTCTTAACAACTAAACATTTCTGGACTGTAACAGCTTATGCTACATTTTCCTATTTACATTGTGATGGAATTGGTCAATTTTTATTAGTTCTTACTATAAGAAGAATAGCTCATTAATATATGTTGTGCATCATCAATCACTCATAAGTTGCATATGCTTGTATTTTTCTATAGGTGAAAATTCCATTTATGTTTTGAAATTAGGCAATCTGCTATGCTGTAAATGTGGGCCATATTTGCAGACTGTAGTGCTACTTTGTTTAGTACCATGTGGGCCAAAAGCTATTTGTTTTTTGTGAACTTTGGGCTGCTTAAGGCACAACCCATGGTGGTTAATCCTTTTTGACGAACCATCTGACTTGGAAATTTGGTAACTTTTATTCTTCTGTCCGTTAATTTAAAGCTATTCTTCCATTCTTTTTTTTCTAAATGAATCTTGAATTTTCCATTAATAATAAAAGATGGTTGCAAAATCAAAGTGCATTCAAAGAGGATCCTAAAAAAAGGACTCGTTAAACTAAAAGTACTGAAAAAAACACTGAACAGCACTAGAACCGCAATGCATTGTACCAATGGAAGTGAGTAAGTTGCTGTAAGAATACAGCAAGAAGATTATCCCAATGGGTTAGCTCAAATGGTTGTTGCCAATCTTGCTAGGAATTTGTCTAATTCCGTGCCAGCAAGTGCCCGGTTTGAATCCCCTTGGGTGAGGAGGACGAGTCTACACTGACAAGTTTACTAGGGATGCCATCCATGAATGTGAGGAAGCATCCCTTGGGTTTCCCTACAAGGTTTTATTTTGAAAAAAAAGAATACAGCAAGAAGAAACCGCAAATGAATAGAAGAACATTAACATCCAAAAACCCATATGATCATCCCATCGAAAAAAATGACCAACAGATGTTCTGATTTATCTCATCTAAAGTCATAGGTTTCTAAGTCCAGTTCAAAGAATTTGTTGAACAACAGCCTTTGAGTAGCCCTACAAACACTGAATGCCTCATGAACCTAATCACTGTTACATGGTAAACTTTTGAACATAGAGATTTGAGAGACAATCCCAAGCACTCGAGAAAAAAGAAGACATGAGACATCATCAATAAACTGAACTGGTCAACTCGGAGAGCATAAGGATAGTTAACCACCCTCAATTGCATGAGATGTTGGGAAAAAAGATTAGTTCATAGAATTGAGTTCACATTATGCGAACACTCAGAGCAAATAACTCACTCCACATTTATGAAACTCTCATTGGTAAATTTACTAGTAATCAACAAAACCCACATCAAGGGCACAAGCATTCCAATGGATAGCTATTTTCCAAGTCAAGAGCTTGAAGAGGAAAGGGTTGAAGCTCTTGTAGATAATCCTAGAAAACTTTGGCATGGTTTGACCTGCCAAAAAGAAGAGAGAATACAGTTTAGCATCACAAAAGGCATATTAAACTCAGGCAATTTACTACCCAACAATAGCCCACTATTAAGCAACATCCATTAAAAGATCTTTTATTTATGTGTTTTGTAACCTAAATAACCTACGTCAAGGCCAAGCTTGAGGAGTAACATATTGTAGTGTATGGAGCTTGCACTTTGTATTAGCCATACATGAACCCTGCTACCTTTCTCTAGCCTACTTGGGCATTGTTGGGTGCATTACACCCCAAATATTGCTCAAAAAGGTTAGGAACCCACTTTGGGACCACATTCGCCCCCATTGTTTAATGGGCGCGCTCATACTTATTGGTTAAATTTGGTCAACCTTGATCCATTTACCTTGCTCTTTTGGCGCTTTGTTTACCATGAGAAATTCTGACCTTACCACATTTGTGTGTAGCATTTATGCTAACTATCCATTCTTTCTTGTGGTACAAAAGACTTGTTTTTGGTTTAATGTGCATGGTACCCTCCCTTTTCTATGCAGTTAGGACATCAACACTCGTAATTAGACCATTGTAAGAAAGATTATGTACCCAATTGATATGGATTTATGAGGGAACGAGATAAAACACAAAAATATGATAGAAACACAGAGAAACAGTAATACTCAATTTCTATTAATGAATGAAATATGCTAGAACTGTAAAAATGCAAAGTGAAATGAACTCGCTAGAATGGTGGTAGCTTATCTCTAAGAAGAGATGTGACGGCGACACGCATTTGCAAGAAGATGATTACAATGAGGTCGAAAAGGCCTTTTAACATAAAGCATCAATGCGAAAACCCTAAACATCCAAAACCCTAGCCCCATAAGATGAAATGCCAAAAGGCTTGTGGGCCCCGATGTGGTAAGTTGATACATCAACTTCCTGGGGGTGTTACTTTTGAATACAATCTTTGTTTAGGGCGCTCAGTAGCCCATCGGAAAGGTCTAGCCAAGTACACATTCCGAACGGCCCAACATTGCCTTTGGTTATCTGTTGGGTGCTTTCGGGCCAATAAACCATCGTTTAGGGCCTCAAAATGGCCCCGAAAGTTCAAGACCCGAAAAAAACGTAGAAAAACTGCCAAGATGGAAACTATATTTTGAGCCAGTGGAATAGGATGGTGGCCACCGATGTCCACCTGGATCATTCCTCCCCCCTTAGGAAGCAATGGTCTCCATTGGATTGAGTTCCCCCATCAAATGGGGAAACTTCTACTAAACTTGACGCTTAGTGAGCCACTTGCTTTGGTGCAGTAGCTACCCTTCTTTGACAACCCGATAGGGTTGGTTCTTCTGTTGGTGGGTGCCTTTAACCTGTGTGTCCATGATCCGATCAATGGTTTCATGTTCCATGCAATCAGGGTTGATCTCTATAGGTGGCAGTTGCTCTACCACTTTCGATGTGTCCAGTAGAGGTGGAAAATATGGCTGAAGGAGGTCCACATTGAATATTGGGTGCAAGCCCAAGGAGGGAATACTTAACTCAAAAGAATTATCGACTATAGCCTTAGTGATGGTGTAAGGGCCATAGCGAACTGGACATTGGAAGCAACTTCTGATGGGGTTTTGTAAGGCGTTATCTCTGTAAATGCAACCAAACCTTGTCTCCCACCTGAAACTTATGTGGAACTCGGTGTTGATCATGGAACTACTTGTACTTAGCATTGACTTTTTGTACAATGTCATGGTCCTATTGGTGAATGTGTTGGATCCATTCAATGAATTTGGTGGCTTTGTCAGCCTCAGATTGAGCATGGGACGATTATGCCTGTGTGGATGCAAGGGGTAGTGCTACATCAATGGGGCCCAATGGTTGAAATCCCATGCCCAGCTGAAAAGGGATGTGGTTGGTCAAGCTATGGAGGGCTTTGTTGTAGTTGTGTTGAACATAAGGAAGGCTCTCATCCCATGTGCGTGGATGCTTGGAGTTGTACATATGCAAGATATGCACGTTCATTATGTTATCGTACAATTTGTACTTCCCCAAATCCCAAGGCAAGTGATGCACGATTTGTGATCATTGTCACCTTAATAAGAAACCCCTTTCTGTTTAGGAGTATATCAAAGTTACCCCAAAGGAGACGTCCCCAGTGACCTAAAGGGCTAATAAAACTAAGGCAAGGATGCAAGAAAATCCCCCTCTCACTGGTCACTCAAGTCAAAAGGTTCTTAAGGTCTTTAAGGGATGAAGCAACAATGAAAAATGGAGTGTACCTGCCCAGAACAAGACAACAAAGAAAATATGGCAGCTTTCAAGTACAAAATGATGTTAGTGCTTCATAAGACCATGAACCTTTGAAAAATAAGCTAGCTGATATAAAATTACAGCAATATGATAGTTTACAACAACAATAAGTATTTTTTAACAGCTGCAAAAAATATTCCTTGTAATTGCTTGAAAAAAACAAGAAAATGTAGCTTTAACTAGGAAGAATAGTAATCAATTGTCACAAGCAATTTTGGCAATGTCTGGCTAGCCTTAATTGTCAATTTTGCAGAGAATTTGTTGCAGTTAGATGGCTGTAGCAATCTTTTGTAACAGTAACAAGTTCTAGTGCTTAGAATTGCAAGGAAACACCATATAAACTTAGCATTTATCTAGTAGATTGTTTGGCAATTCTCACAAACAATTTATGAATGAGTTAGGTGCAAGTTATGTAGGTGTATGCAACAAATTAGTATGAATTAGTATGCTTGTAGCAATGATTTGCAACAGAAACAAATTAGTTAATAAATTAGTCTAGTTTAGGGTTAGTAAAAGTTAGCAAAAGCTTCAAGGAAGAAGGTTTGAGTGTTTGTTTGATCAATCATTCACTGGAGTGAGTAGACTGGTGCCTTTATGGGGTAATGGAGTTAATAGGTGATGGTTTTCACTTGGAGGTAGCAACAACAATGATTATACTTGTCTAAAGAGAAGAGGTGGACGGAGGAGGTGTTGGCACTTCAAGGCCTCAAACATCCAAACCCTAAAGACAAATTCACTAGAGAGTAAGCAATTTTAGGGCCTAGTGAATCTTCTTTCCTTAGACTATTGAAAGGTATTATGTAACACCCTGTTTCTGCCAGTCTGTAAAAATAACTATATTGGCCAAGAACTATGGCAAACTCAAAGATGTGAATGTTTGATTTGACGGACCTTTGTAGAAAAGGTCGATGATTGTAAATTATGTTATGATTATGTGTTGCATGACTGTTGGGAGGGGGATGTGCTAAAAGAGACCACGATGGCTAATGAGAGGTGGTGAAAGGGACCTGGAATGGTTGCGTTAACTTCCACCGGGCCAGTACCGTACTAGTTTTTACTTGCTCAAAGATCAAAGAAGCTCTCTGACCCTGGAATGGATTTCCTGTCAGATTGGTAGGTGGGGAGGCTCCTCAAGAGTTAATGAGGGGATGGGGGTGAACCACCCATCCGTAACAGCTCCTAGACCTGACCACGGATGGGGAAATTCGCGCCACACGCAATCTTGCAGAGAAAAGGACAGAGATGAAGTGTAGTAAAGGGGCAGAAGAGAGGAGAACACGCGTGACGGGGATCGCGGAAGAGAACGGGAGAAAACTCTGGAAACATAGAGAGTTCTGAATAGAGGAGAAGGAGAGTAACCTTCGTCCTTGACTTCCGTTGAGCTGGAAGTAGGAAACTGAATCTCAAGCATCGTGGTCTAGCTCAGGGGTGGCTTGTAACATACCCACTACCTAGATCAAACTTTTTCGTTTAATTCTCAACAATGAGAATCCCCGAAGCTTGCATCAGCGACATGCCAACCTTGAGCAACGGGTCTTTCATTTGCCTATACGGCTTTCTACACCTAACCGTGGTCTTTTCCTGATGACAACTTCAAGTTTTCAGGATTTTGTCCTTTCTAATGTCGAGGGTTCCTATGCCCTCGATTCTCCGATCTTCGATGAGCTCTCTTCCGGCCTTAGCCCCTCCTGGCTATGCCCTGGTCCACACGACTGTGCTCACGAGACCGCAGCCTTATATTTTTCTTTTCGTCGGGGTTTCGGGTTCTCTAATGCCAAAATGTTTATCCCCTTTTGATCCGCGATCCTCCGATTCACGACGCACTCCAACTTCCACTAGCCCCCTTGGGCTAGTCCTTTGAGTCCATACGACCGTGCTCACTGTATAACCGCAGCCATACCTCCTCATTGGGGTTTTGACACTCGTGATGTCCCAACAATTTGGTTCACCGATCTCCGATTCCCGATACACTCCTCCCAGGCTAAGTCTTTAGTCCACGTGACCTCTATCTCACAAGACCGCAGCCTTGTCCCCCATCAGAGTTTCGGACTTTCCAATGTTGAAATGCAAACGTCCCCAGGACTCGCGATTTCTCGAATCCCGACGCGTCCTTTACGCGCTAGCTCTCCTAGCTAGGCTCCTAGCTCACATGACCACGATCCCCGTGACCACAGTCTTATCCCTCGTCGGGGCTACGGGGTTTTCAATGCCAAAATGTATGGGCTCACGGGATTCCCGATCCTTCGAATCTCGTCTTCC
Organism: Picea engelmannii; assembly: GCA_009831015.1. Classification (NCBI taxonomy): domain Eukaryota; kingdom Viridiplantae; phylum Streptophyta; class Pinopsida; order Pinales; family Pinaceae; genus Picea; species Picea engelmannii. The sequence goes on along the minus strand of ML781215.1, from coordinate 535,342 downwards.
CGCTATGCTGACAGCTGGCCCCCACAATGGCGCTTCCTACTTCTCTAATATACTGACGACTGGCTCCCACTCATCAGGGTTTCGAGCGTCGCAATTCCAAAATGCATAAATAAATTGTCATCAGGATTCCCGATATCCCGATGACACAAACGCCGATCAACAGCTTCCTGTCGGGACCTTCCCCGTCGGCGCCGATTGCTGCCACGCGTCCTCTTCTGATGGATGGTCCCAATTCCTCCGGGATTCCGAGACTTGTGATGTTCCCATCCTCACTGCCTTAGGAACTCCGATTTCCCGATGCCGAATATCCCTACTCTCTACGGATTTCGGACACCTGTCTCCCTAAACGGACGGCTCAGATTTTTGCTGGGGTTGTTACTTCGGACTTCCCCGATCTCCTGTCCCCGGGAATGTCGATATCCCGACTCCCGATAGCAACCCCAATCTCTGCCACGTGTATCCTCAACGAGCGGTTCAGATCTTCCCGACGTTTCGAGACTTGAAGTGTCTCGATTTTCTTGTCCTTGAGAATCCCGATATGTCGATGACTGGACTCCCAATGGTAACCCTCGGACAGCTCCGGTCCGATCCGACGGCTGACGGGTAATTGGACCAAGATCTAATGGTCTAGATCCATCCTTCCTGCGCATACTACAGAGACTAAACTCCAAGCAACTTAACCCGATCCAACGGTCGACGGGATTCCTGAATGAGATCCAACGGCTCAAATTGTCCCACCTTATGCATTCTTCCACGACTTCGTAGATGTGGAAGGATCAACGGTCCAAATGTTCTCATGGACCTTGGGGGACCTACGATCCCGATTTCCTCGCTATTCACGAGGATAGATGAAAAAAGGCAAGAGGTATAACACTCTTACTACTTCCGTCAATCTGATGGTCGTGAATGACCATGGGTCTTCCGACAAGATCTCATCCGTTGAATCGTTACTTATCCCTACGCTGCTACTTTGGGATTTTAAGAGGGTCATTCCTCCTCGTACAGGGTTATTAAGACTTGGGCGTTCAAGTCCTTTTTTTGGGTTCTTGGTGAACCTTTCTAAGGAGGGAAAGTCTTTGTGACAAGATCTATTACGAGGCATCCCTGGAGACGGGTAAGGGAAAACAGCTTCTTGAGAACGGGCTAGAAGCCTAACTTAGTTCAACATAGGCATAATTAGATTCCTTTATCAACGTACGTCATGCATGGTTTCCTCTGTTATGAGCATATATCTATTCATTCTTATCAAATACTGCACAGACATTCTTACACAGAAATCATTCACAGTTTCACAGTTCTATGAGCATATACATATATATATCATTCTATGAATTTCAAGATGCAATATGTAAAACACTTATCAGAAATAACACCAGAAATGGGTGCGACTACTGAGAGGGGTGCTCGTTTCCACCCAACCGTAGGCGTAACGACTCCCAGCAGATTTACCACTAGCCACCCTCGAGCTGAGACCACGATGCTCTGAGAATGTGTCTCTCTGTCTGCCAGTGACCAGGAGCGAAGGTTGCAATCCTTCCTCTCTGTTATCACTCACTCTGCGTAATGCCAGAGTTCCCCTCGCGTCTGCCCCCTTTTTTTCCTCAATCGCTTCTGCCATACGCCTTATCCTCTCGCAAGGTTGCGTGTGGCATGATTACCCTCGCGCCGATCAGGCCTAACGGCTCTATGGATGGGCGCTTCACCATCCCATCCCTCATCAAGCCGCCCACCTACCAGCCTGCGAGACATTAAATTTGGGGGCCAGCGAGCCGCTCTTGGTTCTCCGGTCCAGTGGAGTCCAAATACGGTATTAATTATCGGTGGAATTTAACGCCACCTTTTCAGGTGCCTTCCACCACCATCATGGTCTCTTTTCTGCACATCCCCTCTCAGTAGTCCTGCAATAAATTCAAAATGTCATTCACATTCATTGACCTTTTCCTCAAGGTCCCTTTACATCACATATTCATATTTATGAGTTTGCCATAGTTCTTGGCCAGTCCAGTTATATTTACAAGCCGGGGGAAACAGGGTGTTACAATTCCCTCCCCCTTAAAAGGAACATCATCCTCGATGTTCTTAGCTACTAACATGAATCGCATGTACAGAAGTAAACAAAATCGGATATGCCTATCTCATGGCATCCTCCATTTCCCATGTAGCCTCATCTGGGCCAAAATGTTTTCACTGCACCTTGACCTGTGCAATGGTTCTGTTCTAGAGCGGGGTTTCCTTTCTGTCCAGTATGCATTGGGGTTCTAGTAGAAATTCTCCCTCCGGTTCCACCTGGATCACAGACCAGTCAATTATATGATTAGCATCATGTACATATTTCTTCAATAATGAAACATGGAAAATATTATGTTCTTTTACTATGGGAGGAAGTGCTAGCCAATAGGCTACAGGTCCAACTCTATCTAGAACCTCAAAGGGTCCACAATACCGGGGTGCCAATTTGGCACAAGCTCCCATTTTGAGGGAACTCCTTCTGGGCTTAATTCTGAGATATACGTGGTCTCCCACTTTGAACTCTCTTGGAGTTCTCTTTTGATCAGCATAACTTTTTTGTCGGTTCTGAGTGACCTTCAGATTTTGTTTTATCTGAGTCACTTGTTGTTCCATCTCTTTCAACATATCGGGTCCAATAGAAATCCTGTTTACAGGGTTACTACAGCTGACTGGAGTATTACACAGCCTACCATAGAGGACCTCGAAGGGACTCATCTTTAAGGATGCTTGGTAGCCGTTGTTGTAGGCAAATTCTACCAATGGCAGGTAGTCTTCCCATTTCCTAGGTTGATGCATCACATGCATCCTTAACATATCCTCTAATATTTGATTCACTCTTTCTGTCTGTCTGTTGGTTTGAGGGTGAGAGGTGGTGCTAAACAACAATTTAGTCTCTAATCCCGCCATCAATGATTTCTAGAAATTGGAAGTAAATTTGGTGTCTCTGTCAGATATTATCTCCCTCGACATGTCGTGTAGTCGGAACACCTCTTTCATGAATACCTGGGTGATATCTATCACCTTGCAGGTCGATTTGACGGGGATGAAACGAGCAGACTTGCTCAGTTTATCCACCACTACCATAATGGTGTCATTCTGTTTGGTTGAAGTTGGAAATCCAGTGATAAAATCCATGGAGATGGTCTCCCATTTCCATTCTAGGATGGGTAAAGGGTGTAGTAGTCCTGCTGGGTGTCGATGTTCTGCTTTAACCTATTGACACTCTATGCATTGGGCCAAATAATTGGCTATGTCTTTCTTCATTCCAAGCCAATAAAATTGTTTCTGGGTGGCAGTGATCATTTTCTGGTAGCCTGGGTGACCAGTGTAGGGTCTTTTATGTAGTTCATCCATGATGAACCTCTTCAAGTCGTCATGATTTGGAATGTACATTATATCTCTATGGGTGAGCAGTCCTCCTTCGGTCATCTAATAGCCTTCATATTTTTCTCCAGCGGGTTCTTGTTGTAGGTACAGGGTCACATTTCGAATGAAGGGATCTGTTTCTTGTGCCTTTTTGACTATGTTCTTGACATCTGTCTCGCAGGTACTCACTGCTGCCAGGTGAATCGTTTTCATGCTTCTGCTTAGGGCATCGACCACCCTATTTTCCTTCCCTTTAATGTGTTTGATTTCAAAATCAAATTCGCTAAGGAGGGCCATCCATGTAGCTTGTTTAGCATTGAGCTTGGGTTGATCAAACAAATACCGTAATCCACAGTGATCTGTCATAAGCACAAACTTCCTTCCCAAGAGGTAATGCCTCCACATTTTTAAGGCATGCACTATGGCAGCCAGTTCTAGATCATGAGTCATATAATTGACCTCGTGTTCATTCATTTTTTGGGATTCATAACAGATCACCTTTCCTTCTTGCATAAGGACTCCTCTGAGCCCTTTCTTACAGGCATCCGTGCACACAAGGAAGTCATCTTCTGGGTCGGTGATTTTCAACACAGGTACATGGGTTAGTAGGTGTTTCAAGATTTGAAATCTTTCTTCACATTGCTGTGTCCATAGAAATTTCGTTCCCTTCTTCTGGAGGGAAGTGATTGGACAACCAATCTTGGAGAAATCTTTTATAAATCTCCTATAGTATGCCGCCAATCCCATAAAGGATCTGATGTCCGAGACATCCTTTGGGGTAGGCCATTCCCTGATAGACCTGATCTTGTCAGGATCTACTGCTACCCCTCCGTCGAACAGAACATGTCCCAAGTAGTGTATTTGCTTCTTAAAGAAGTCACATTTGCTAAATTTGGCATAGAGTTGATGCTTTCTTAGCACTTGCAGCACAAGTCTAAGATGCTCTTCATGTTCTTCTCTATTCTTAGAGTAGATTAATATGTCATCAATGAAAACTAGTACAAATTTATCTAAAAATTTACTGAGTACATTGTTCATTAAGCACATGAAAGTGGCAGGGGCATTGGTTAACCCAAATGGCACTACCACAAACTCATAGTGACCATACCGTGTCCGGAAAGCGGTTTTATGGATGTCTTCACCCTTAATTCCGACTTGATGGTATCCCGACCTCAAGTCAATCTTTGAGAAAACAGACGCACCTCCCAACTGATCGAAGAGATCATCGATCCTGGGCAAGGGGTATTTGTTCTTTATGGTTACTTTGTTAAGTTGTCTGTAATCTATGCACAGTATAAGGGTGCCATCCTTCTTTTTCACAAACAGGACCGGTGCTCCCCAGGGGGACATGCTGGGTCAAATATAGCCCTTGTCCATCATTTCTTTCAATTGCAATTTGAGTTCAACTAACTCAGGTGTGCTCATCCGGTAGGGTGTTCTAGACACCGACACCGCTCCTGGTGCGAGTTCTATCGAGAAGTCAATGTCTCTTCTCGGAGGTAGACCCAGTACCTCTTCCGGAAATACATCTCTGTACTCTCTCAGGATAGGGTGATCATCGGGGCTTGGCTTAGTGCCTTCGATTGTTTTCAGTACCTATATTGTATATAGGGGACATCCCTTTCGACAATACTTTCTCATTTGCAGGGCTGATATTTGTCTCACCGAGACCGGTTTTCGGATCCCTTGGAGGGTTATCCTTTGTCCTTCTTTGCTCACACATTCTAAGGTTTTATTGTAACAGTCCAATTTGGCTTTATGGGCGGCCAACCAGTCCATACCGATCAACATATCATACGATCCCAGGGGTAATACATAAAGGGTTGCTTGGGTGGGGAATTCACCTATTATAAATTGACAAGCCGGTATGACCTCTACTACCTTTCTTTTGGTGCCAGTGGCTAACTGCACCAACCATGGTTTGGTTTGCTTCTATGGCTGTAGTTTACACTTATCAACAGCTCTAGGGGATATATAACTCAAATTTGAACCAGGGTCAATCAGAACAGACACCAGATGGTTGAAAATCATACCTTCTATTTCCACCACTAAAGCTTGATGGTCAGCTTGGTTATTATCCAGGGCTGCATAAATCTGCGGCACACTTCTTGCCACATCATTGACTGTGGTGGCTTCCTGCATGTTATAAATTTTTTTACTGTTCTGTTGTCGGTGTGGACAGTCTCTCCGGAGATGCTCTCCTCCACAGTCCCAGCATTCCAAAGGTTTCCTCTTTGGGTTATCAGTCTTTATTGGTATAGGTCCAGAAGTTTTATTTCCGTCCACCGAGGGAAAGTTCTATTGGAGTACACTTCAGGTTGGAAAGTTCATTATGTGGTTCTTCTTGTAGTTTTTAAATCCCGAGGATTTGATCCCCTTTTTCTGAAATCTCAAGCCACTCTTCTATTTCCAGTCTCCACGAGACTCTGCCCGATGTCCATATTGTTCATGACAATATGTTGCCTTTCGTATAGTGTCTTGTAAGGTCTTTGGCTCGTCAATTTCAATTCGGTTCCGGTATTCCTTGGGTATCCCACTGATGAAGCGTTGTGCCTTCGCCTTCTCTACTTTGATGTAGGGTACATATCTCAATAAGTCGAGGAATTTGTTGACATATTCCTCCATAGTAAGTTGTCCCAGTTTGAGTTCATAAAACTCTTTAGCCTTCTCGTCGAAATATCTTTCCGACAAATACTTCTTCCGGAAGTACCTCTCGAACCATTTCCAAGACAGGTCCTCCTCGTGGACCCCTTTCATGTTCTTAAGATCTTCCCACCAGATGGAAGCTTTTCCGTTCAGATTGAAAGTGGCCACTCGGGCCTTCAAGTTCTCTGAAAAATCATGGACTCTGAAGTATTTCTTCAATCCAAGTAGCCAGGCCTCAGCTTCCTCTCCCTTCTTTATCTCACCGTCAAAGGAGGGAGGTTTGGCCTTCCTGAATTCCTCAAACTTATGACTCTTGGAAGTCTTTTGTTTCTTCTGTTTCTTTTGAGAATAGGAACTGGTCCTGCTGCTGGAAGAGCCTTCTAAATCGCCAGCTTCCTTCTCAGTGGAATCACCTGGCACTGGTCCTTTACCTCTGGGGTGGACCTTCCTTGACGTGCTTCTCTCAGTATGGCCACTGATACGACCATGATTCTGCATCTCAGGTTCATGTTTCATTTGTCGTTGTAGTTCGGATAAGCTCTGTAGTAAAACTGAATTAATTTTGGTTTGCTTTTCTTGTTCTTTCATCATCCTTTCATTATCGGCCTTGCAGCTTTGCAACTCAACCATGAGACTCCTCACAGTCTCGGCTAGGTCTGGAGGGGTTCCTATTGCTCTTCTCTCGTCAGACTCTTCATCTCTGTTGTGGGAGCCTTCTCCCACCTCTTGGTGAGTCACCATACTTTGCGTCTGTATATTCCCGCGGTTGATCATCCGCTTGAGTGAAAAGACAAACGGTGGCTATTAGTCAAGAGTTAAATTCATTTTTATAAATTGCGCATAAATTCATAACTTCTTTCACTTGCATACACAGTTGGGTTCTCATTTTCTAAGTTTTAATCCTGGACAAGAGAGTTAAGTCAGGGGATTACTCCTCATAGGAGTGTTTCGAACGAGGTTTATGCGCGACTCGTGCATGAGCCCAATGAGGCTGAGTGTTGTAACCATGCTCTGATACCACTTTGTAACATACCCACTACCTAGATCAAACTTTTTCGTTTAATTCTCAACAATGAGAATCCCCGAAGCTTGCATCAGCGACATGCAAACCCTGAGCAACAGGTCTTTCATTCGCCTATACGACTTTCTACACCTAACTGTGGTCTTTTCCTGATGACAACTTCAGCTTTTCGGGGTTTTGTCCTTTCTAATGTCGAGGGTTCCTATGCCCTCGATTCTCCGATCTTCGATGAGCTCTCTTCCGACCTTAGCCCCTCCTGGCTATGCCGTGGTCCACACGACCGTGCTCACGAGACCACAACCTTATATTTTTCTTTTCGTCGGGGTTTCGGGTTCTCTAATGCCAAAATGTTTATCCCCTTTTGATCCACGATCCTTCGATTCACGACACACTCCAACTTCCACTAGCCCCCTTGGGCTAGTCCTTTGAGTCCATACGACCGTGATCACTATATGACCGCAGCCATACCTCCTCATCGGGGTTTTGACACTCGTGATGTCCCAACAATTTGGTTCACCGATCTCCGATTCCTGATACGCTCCTCTGTTGCCTTGGCCTCCCGGGCTAAGTCTTTAGTCCACGTGACCCCTATCTCACAAGACCACAGCCTTGTCCCCCATTGGAGTTTCGGAATTTCCAATGTTGAAATGCAAACGTCCCCAGGACTCGCGATTTCTCGAATCCCGACGCGTCCTTTACGCGCTAGCTCTCCTAGCTAGGCTCCTAGCTCACATGACCACGATCCCCATGACCGCAGTCTTATCCCTCGTCGGGGCTACGGGGTTTTCAATGCCAAAATGTATGGGCTCAAGGGATTCTCGATCCTTCGAATCCCATCTTCCCGCTATGCTGACAACTAGCCCCCACAATGGCATTTCCTACTTCTCTAATATACTGACGGCTGGCTCCCACTCATCAGCGTTTCGAGCGTCGCAATTCCAAAATGCATAAATAAATTGTCACCAGGATTCCCGATATCCCGATGACACAAACGCCGATCAAAAGCTTCATGTCGAGACCTTCCCCGTCGGCGCCAATTGTTGCCACGCATCCTCTTCTGATGGACGGTCCCGATTCCTCCAGGATTCCGAGACTTGTGATGTTCCCATCCTCACTGCCTCGGGAACTCCGATTTCCCGATGTCGAATATCCCGACTCTCTATGGATTTCGGACACCTGTCTCCCTAAATGGACGGCTTAGATTTTTGTTGGGGTTGTTACTTCGGACTTCCCCGATATCCTGTCCTCGGGAATGTCGATATCCCGACTCCCGATAGAAACCCCAATCTCTGCCACGTGTATCCTCAATGAGCGGTTCAAATCTTCCCGGCGTTTCGAGATTTGAAGTGTCTCGATTTTCTTGTCCTTGAGAATCCCAATATGTCGATGACTGGACTCCCGATGGTAACCCTCGGACAACTCCGGTCCGATCCGACGGCTGACGGGTAATTGGACCAAGATCTAACGGTCTAGATCCGTCCTTCCTGCGCATACTACAAAGACTAAACTCCAAGCATCTTAACCCGATCCAACGGTCGACGGGATTCCTGAATGAGATCCAACGACTCAGATTGTCCCACCTTATGCATTCTTCCACGACTTTGTAGATGTGGAAGGATCAACGGTCCAAATGTTCTCATGGACCTTGGGGGACCTACGATCCCGATTTCCTCGCTATTCATGAGGATAGAGGAAAAAAGGAAAGAGGTATAACGCTCTTAGTACTTCCGTCAATCTGATGGTCATGAATGACCATGGGTCTTCCAACAAGATCTCATTCGTCGAATCGTTACTTATCCCTACGCTGCTACTTCGGGATTTTAAGAGGGTCATTCCTCCTCGTACAGGGTTATTAAGACTTGCGCGTTCAAGTCCTTTTTCAGGGTTCTTGGTGAACTTTTCTAAGGAGGGAAAGTCTTTGTGACAAGATCTATTCCGGAGCATCCCTGGAGACGGGTAAGGGAAAACAACTTCCTGAGAACGGGTTGGAAGCCTAATTTAGTTCAACGTAGGCATAATTAGATTCCTTTATCAACGTACATCATGCATGGCTTCCTCTGTTATGAGCATATATCTATTCATTCTTATCAAATACTGCACAGAGATTCTTACACAGAAATCATTCACAGTTTCACAGTTCTATGAGCATATACATATATATATCATTCTATGAATTTCAAGATTAAATATGTAAAACACTTATCAGAAATAACACCAGAAATGGGTGCGACTACTGAGAGGGATGCTTGTTTCCACCCAACCGTAGGCATAGTGACTCCCGACAGATTTACCACTAGCCACCCCCGAGTTGAGACCATGATGCTCTGAGACTGCGTCTCTCTGTCTGCCAGTGACCAGGAGAGAAGGTTGAAATCCTTCCTCTCTGCTATCACTCACTCTGCGTAATGCTAGAGTTCCCCTCGCGTCTACCCCCTTTTTTTCCTCAATCGCTTCTGCCATATGCCTTATCCTCTTGCAAGGTTGTGTGTGGCACGATTACCCTCGCGTCGATCAGGCCTGATGGCTCTATGGATGGGCGGTTCACCATCCCATCCCTCATCAAGCCGCCCGCCTACTAGCCTGCGAGACATTAAATTTGGGGGCCAGCGAGCCGCTCTTGGTTCTCCGGGCAAGTGGAGTCCAAATACAGTATTAATTCTCGGTGGAAGTTAACGCCACCTTTTCAGGTGCCTTCCACCGCCATCGTGGTCTCTTTTCTTAACATCCCCTCTCAATAGTCCTGCAATAAATTCAAAATGTCATTCACATTCATTGACCTTTTCCTCAAGGTCCCTTTACATCACATATACATATTTATGAGTTTTCCATAGTTCTTGGCCAGTCCAGTTATATTTACAAGCTGGGGGAAACAGGGTGTTACATGGCTAGTGGTAAATCCGTTTGGAGTCACTGAGCCTACGGTTGGGTGGAAACGAGCACCCCTCTTAGCAGGCATGTCACACCTGGTGTTTCTGATAAGTGTTTATATCTTGTATCTTGAATTGAATATCCTGGATGGATGCTCATGTTTATACACTCATAAATGGTTTATGTATTGAAGTGTTTGCCTTGTGTTTTGATCAGAAATAATGGATGCATACTTACACTCATATGACCATAATCGGTTTATGTATAGAATGAATAAGTTCAGAATACGAGTCTGATCCCTTGATATTTGTTCCATCTACTTGACTCGTGCTATGTCCTGGTTTGATTTCCCGAAGGCACCTCCTTCTGAGAAGTTCCCTCGCATTCCACAGCCGGAGTGAGTTCCTTGAAAACATTGTTTTAGTAAACCCACGAGTTTACTTTACCCCTGACACAAACTTCATAGCTCAATGAATTAGGAAGGATTTTCAGTCATGTCACCAAGCCTAGGGATAATTACCCAAGAACCCGCCGAAGGATCATGTGATCTGAGTCTGGAAACCTTGTACAAGAGAGAGTAGTTCTCTCAGGTTTTCGACGTTTCAGCGTTTCGACACCCGAGAAACCAAAGGGTAAGACCCCTCGTATTCTCAAGTCGTGAAATCTCGATACCTAAAACCCCGACGCGGTCTATGGATGAGTCGGTTTAGCATGAATAGGTTTCGGCGTTTCGGCACCTGGGAAACCAAAGGGTAAGAACCCTCGTATTCGCAAGTCGCAAAATCCCGGTACCCGAAACCCCGACGCGCTCTGTGGATGAGTTGGTTTAGCGGGAATAGGTTTCGGCATTTCGGCACCCGGGAAACCAAAGGGTAAGACCCCTCGTATTCGCAAGTCGCGAAATCTCGGTACCTGAAACCCCGATGCACTCTGTGGATGAGCCGGTTTAGCGGGAATAGGTTTCAGCGTTTCGGCCCCCGGGAAACCAAAGGGGAACACCCCTCGTATTCGAAAGTCGTGAAATCCCGATACCTGAAACCCTGACGCACTCTGTGGATGAGCCGGTTTAGCGAGAATAGGTTTCGATGTTTCGGCCCCTAGGAAACCAAAAGGGTAAGACCCCTCGTATTCTCAAGTAGCGAAATCCCGGTATGCAAAACCTTGAATCGGTTTAGTGTGAATGAGTTTCAACGTTTTGGCACCCGGGAAACCCAAGGGTAAGACCCCTCATCTTTGCCAGTCGCGAAATCTCGGTACACGAAACCCCAATGCACTCTATGAATGAGCCCTAGGTCACTGGTCAGGATCTGGTGGTAGGAAGGAGGAGTCCCGAAAAAATCTGGACCGCCCATTTGTTGGGACGCGTGGAAAATATCTAAAGCCACCAGGGTTCTAGACATCAAAGAAATAGGAATGAATACCCCGCCAAAATCCCGAAAGGTAGAATGCTGAGATTTAATCTGGGCCGTTGATCAGGTTGACGATCTGGACCGTAGATCCAGATGATACCAGGCTTTCGAGTTTCGGGGATTCGAAAGGGAAAGGAGGAAGGCTTGCATTGCGATTCCCCGAATCATGAAACCCTGAAAGCATTTAGAGGATTAGCATCAAGTCACAGGATCGGACGTATGACAAGCGACCCAAGGGAGGAGCTAAGGACCTGTTAGACCCTTTCGGGTTTCGGCATTTTGAAATATAGAGAACAAGGGAATGCTTGCATTGCGATTCCCTCAATCGCAAAAGTCAGAAGTGCCTTTTTGGTAAGGCCTGTGGTCATAGTCAACGATCACATGGAGGAGGATAAGGGAAGGGAGGGTCTGCGCTAGGCCCCATAGAAATTCAGGGATTTTGTTCCTCGAAGGAAAGACAAAAAGAAAAAGAATATCTTAGTTGCCATAGTGGGTATGTGACAAATTGGTATCAGAGCATGGTTACAACACTTGGCCTGCTTGGGCTCATGAATGAGTTGCACAGAAACTCCATTTGAAGTACTCTTAAAAGAAGTAACCCTCTACCTTAACCCCCTTTATCAAAATACGAAGTTAAGAATGAAAATTCCTATTGTGTGTATGCATTTGAAAAATATGAATTATGCACTGATTGTGAATGAATATAATGTTGACTAACAACAAGTGTTTTTCTTGCACAACAAGCAAACGATCAACCGCGGAAAACTACAAACGCATAGAATGGTGATGCACCGCGAAGTGGGGGATGGCTCCCACAATAGAGACGAAGATTCTAATGAAAGGAGAGCGGTAGAGACCCCTCCAGATCTAGCTGAGACTGTGAGAAGCCTCATGGTCGAACTACAGATCTGTAAGGCCGACAGCGGGAGGTTGATAAAAGAGAAAGAGAAGCAAATGGAAATTAATGCAGTCTTGCTGCAGAGTTTATCCGACATACAAAGACAATTGCAGCATGGACCTGACACCAGTCACGCGGACCAACGACAGACAAAGAGAAGTCGAAGCCCACCTGGGATGCGGAAACGTGGTCTTTTAAGTGGCCACACTGGGAAGAACACCTCGAGAAAGGTCCACCCCAGAGATAAGGGACAAGCGTCGGACGATTCCTCTAGAAAGGAAACTGACGACTCAGAGGGATCTTCTAGTAGCAGAACTAGTTCTTATTCCTGAAGAAAACGAAAGAAGCGAAATCATTCCAAAAATCATAATCTCGAAGAATTCAAGAAGGCCAAACCACCCTCTTTCGACGATGAAATAAAGAAGGGAGAGGAAGCGGAGGCCTGGCTACTTGGACTAAAGAAACATTTCAGAGTCCATGACTTCTAGGAAAACTTGAAGGCCCGAGTAGTTGCTTTCAACCTGAATGGGAAGGCTTCCATTTGGTGGGAAGACCTTAAGAACGTAAAAGGGATTCACGAAGAGGACCTATCTTGGGAACGGTTTGAGAAATACTTCAGGAAGAAGTATCTATCGGAAAAGTATTTCGACGAAAAGATTAAAGAATTCTATGAACTCAAGCTGGGACAACGCACCATAGAGGAATATGTCAGCAAATTCCTCGAGTTGCTAAGGTACGTACCCTATATAAAAGCATAAAAGGCAAAGGTGCAACGATTCATCAGTGGAATACCTAAGGACTTGAAGGCCCGAGTAGTTGCTTTCAACCTGAATGGGAAGGCTTCCATTTGGTGGGAAGACCTTAAGAACGTAAAAGGGATTCACAAAGAGGACCTATCTTGGGAACGGTTTGAGAAATACTTCAGGAAGAAGTATCTGTCGGAAAAGTATTTCGATGAAAAGACTAAATAATTCTATGAACTCAAGTTGGGACAACGCACCATAGAGGAATATGTCAGCAAATTCCTCGAGTTGCTAAGGTATGTACCCTATATAAAGCATAAAAGGAAAAGGTGCAACGATTCATCAATGGACTACCTAAGGACTATTAGAACAGGATTGAGTTCGACGAGCCAAAGACCCTAGAAGATACTATCCGAAAGGCAAGATATTGTTATGAATATCTTGGGCATTGGACAGAACCTCGTGAAGGCTGGAAGCAGACGAATAGTTTGGGATTCCAGAAAAAGGGGTTTAAATCCCCAAGATTTAAAAACTATAAAAAGGACTCAAGGATGAGCTTCCCAACCCGAATTGTACACCAGCAGAATTTCCCCTCCCAGAGCAGAAATAAACCTTTTGGATCTACCCCAGGAAAGATTGATAACCCGAAGAAAGAACCCTTGAAATGTTGGGGTTTTGGAGAAGAACATCTACTGAGGGATTGCCCGCATCGACAACAGAATAGTCGTAGAATTTACAACATTTAAGAAGCTACCATCATCAATGACGTGGCCAGGAGCATGCTGCAAATTTATGCATCCTTGGATAATAAACAAGCTAACCACCAAGCTTCAGTGGTGGAGATGGAAGGTATGATCACCAACCATCTAGTGTCTATTCTAATTGACCCTGGTTCAAATTTGAGTTATATAGCTCCTAAGGTTGTTGATAAGTGTAAATTA
>ML781215.1:489544-513299 GCA_009831015.1 Picea engelmannii | reverse complement strand
CTTTAAGCGAAGGGGGGGGATCCAAAATTGGACGTGCATCTCTCCAATGGTCCAGATTAGCACGCCCAGATCAACGATGTTTGGACAATCTCGTCCTTCTCAGCTGCCCTATGTTTAGCCTGCGTGGGCCCTTCTCCCGTCATGTCATCTTCCAGAACCACCTTTCTCCTGCTGCCGCGTGTCATCCATCCACCTCCCCTCTTTGGTTCGCATGGTCCTCCTTCCTTCTCATCATCCACTCGTCGCTTGCCATGTGTCCCGCTCCTTTCCACATCAGTCTCCCGCCAAAGAGCAAGTCTGTTATCTCTCTTCTTCCCCCCCCTTTCGCCTGTTGTCTTCTGCCACGTGTCGTCCTCTGTCGCCCTCCTCATACCTCGCCACTTCTTTAACGCCCTCATAGTTCGACGCCATCACTCCTGTCATGTGCCCCATCCTTCGCACTGGCCTCCAGGCCTATTCGTCAAGCCATTCAGTTATTCCAGGTGGTAGCGTGAGGAGTCTCCCACGTCCTAAAGCGTTGAGTTGGCCAAGTCGTCCTCAATCCCAAGAAAGCAATTATTGAAGCAGTTGGTGGTGGTTAGACATCGTCTCCGCCATAATGGGAAGTCCAGCAATGAATTAAAGACACGTCAAGTCACTGATGGAACTGTCAGAAGATCGATCGCGTCTGCCATAAGTTGCACGACTATTCAAAGATTGCAGCTGCAGATTGTCAGAATCCATGCAGACGCAAATATTTTAATGCTACGTCTCGATTTTGTTGCTGTTGTTTCGAGTATATGAATGCATTTTCGCCATTTTTGTATCTATCGATGGTAGAGCTAAGCTATCGACTGTAAAGTTTCAACAACCATTCTGGTTTCCCGGTTATGCCTCTGTGTTTGAGATTTCTTGTTTTATGACAAACAGTTCTCCTTTTTCATCTATGTTTCATCTCATGCCAGAGAGTTCATTATCGAATCATTCGCGTGGATTGTTGCAATTATGTTATGATAAAGGATTTGTTGTGACATTATTGTATTCTCTGGTCTTCTGCGTTCGAATGTAAAATGATCTTACGTTTGGATGCTTTCTTCTCCAGTCTGTTACAAACCTGATGTTTATGGTAGACCTTCGCACTCTTCTCACGCAAGTCTTCCCCCTACTCACCCTTTATTGCAAACTCACTATTTGAAGTTTATCAAGACCTCACTCGTCCATGCATGCTTGGCCTAGTTTCTGAGTTGAGACGATATTGTTCTGAGTCTTCCTCCATTCGGTCACCCCTTTAAACAAATCGTGACATTAAACTGATGGGTGTCAGGCTTTGCTCTTGCAAGAAATCCAGGAGTGACTTCTGACACTAACACAAGCCATGGTTGGTACAGTTAGCCACCGGCACCAAAAGAAAAGTAATGGAAGTCATACCATCTTGCCGATTCACTATGGGTGAATTCCCCACCCAAGCAACCCTTAACGTATTACCCCTAGGATCGTATGACCTGTTGATTGGTGTGGACTAGATAGCCACATATAAAGCCAGACTGGACTATTACCATAAAACCTTAGAATGTGTAAGTGAAGAAGGAGGAAGGATAACCCTTCAAGGGTTCCAAAAACCTGTCTCGGTGAGACGAATATCAGCCCTTCAAATAGGAAAGTATTGCAGAAAGGGATGTCCACTATATGCAATACAGGTGTTGGAATCAGTTGAAGATGACAAACCGAGCCTTGAAGACCACCCCACACTAAGAGAATATAGAGATGTGTTTCCAGAAGAGGTACCGGGTCTACCTCCGAGAAGGGGCATTGACTTCTCGATAGAACTTGCACCAGGAGCGGTGCTAGTGTCTAGGATGCCCTACAGGATGACCACACACGAGCTAATTGAGCTTAAACTACAACTAAAAGAAATGATGGACAAAGGCTATATCTGGCCCAGTGTGTCTCCATGGGGAGCACCAGTCCTGTTTGTGAAAAAGAAAGATGGTACCCTCCGACTGTGCATAGATTATAGACAACTCAATAAGGTAACCATAAAGAACAAGTACCCCTTACCCAGGATCGATGACCTGTTCGATCAATTGGGAGGTGCTTCCATCTTCTCAAAGATTGACTTGAGATATGGATACCATCAAGTCCGAATCAAGGGTGAAGACATCCACAAAATTGCCTTCAGGATGAGATATGGTCACTATGAGTTTGTGGTAGTACCATTTGGATTGACCAATTCCCATGCCACTTTTATGTGCTCGATGAACAATTTGCTCAGCAAATTCCTAGACAAATTTGTAATGGTTTTTATTGACGATATATTAATTTACTCCAAGAATAGAGAGGAACATGAGGAACATCTTAGACTTGTGCTTCAAGTGCTAAGAGAACATCAGCTCTATGCCAAATTTAGCAAGTACGACTTTTTCCAGAAGCAAATACATTACTTGGGCCATGTCCTATCTGAAGAGGGAATAGCAGTAGATCGTGACAAGATCAGGTATATCATGGAATGGCCTACCCCAAAGGACGTTTCGGATATCAAATACTTTATGGGCTTAGCAGGATACTATAGGATATTTATAAAAGGATTCTCCAAGATTGGTTGTCCAATCACTGCCCTCCAGAAGAAGGGAGCTAAATTCACGTGGACATAAGAATGTGAAGAAAGATTTCAATCCCTGAAACATCTACTGACCCATGCACCCGTGTTGAAGATCATCGATCCCGAAGCGGACTTCCTAGTGTGCACAAATGCCTGCAAGGAAGGGCTTGGAGGAGTCCTTATGCAAGAAGGAAGTGTAGCCTGCTATGAATCCCAAAAATTGAATGAGCACGAAGCCAACTATGTGACCCATGATCTACAGTTGGCCGCCATAGTGAATGCCTTAAAAATGTGGAGGCATTACCTCCTGGGAAGGAAATTTGTACTTATGACAGACCACTATGGATTGCGATATCTGTTTGACCAACCAAAGCTCAATACAGACAAGCTAGGTGGATGGCCCTCCTTAGTGAGTTTGATTTTGAAATCAAACATGTTAAAGGAAAGGAAAATAAGGTGGTCGATTCCCTTAGCAGAAGTATGAAAACAATTCACCTGGTAGCGGTGAGCACCTGCGAGACGACTGTCAAAGAAAGAGTCAGGAATGCACAAGAAACATAAACATTCTTCCAGGTCGTAACTCGTACCTAGAGCAAGAACCCACGGGCATAAAGTATGAAGGCTACCAGATGATAGATGGAGGTCTGCTAACTTACATAAACAGATTGTATATTCCAGATTGTGATGACTTGAAGAGGTTCATAATGGATGAACTACATAAAAGACCATATATTATTCATCTAGGATACCAGAGGCTGATCAAGACCACCAGGAAACAATTCTATTGGTCTGGGTTAAAGAAAGAAATAGATAACTATTTAGCTAAGTGCATAGAATTCCAACAGGTTAAAGCAGAACACCGACACCCAGCAGGATTATTACAACCACTACCAATCCCGGAATGGAAATGGGAAACCATTTCCATGGATTTCATCACCGGATTACCAACCTCGACCAGGCAGAATTATGCCATCATGGTGGTGGTGGATAAATTGAGCAAGTCTGCCCATTTTATCCCCGTCAAATCGACTTGCAAGGCAATAGATATCGTCAGCATATTCATGAAGGAAATATTCAAACTACATGGTATGCCTAAAAAGATAGTGTCTGACAGAGACACAAAATTTACTTCTAACTTTTGGAAATCCTTGATGGCTGGTCTGGAGACCAAATTACTGTTTAGCACAGCCTATCATCCTCAAACCGATGGACAGACGGAAATAGTGAACCAAATATTGGAAGACATGCTAAGAATGCATGTAATGCATCAACCCAAAAAGTGGGAAGATTACATGCCACTGGTGGAATTCACCTACAACAACGGCTACCAAGAATCCCTGAAGATGAGTCCTTTCGAAGTCCTCTATTGTAGACCGTGCAACACTCCAGTCAGTTGGAGTAATCCCGTAAATAGAATTACTATTGGACCTGGCATGCTGAAAGAAATGGAACAACAAGTGATTCAGATAAAACAAAATCTGAACTTCGCTCAGAACAGGCAGAAAAGTTACGCCGACCGAAAGAGAACTCCAAGAGAATTCAAGATGGGAGACCACGTATATCTTAGAGTTAGGCCCAGGAAGAGTTCCCTGAGGATGGGATCTTGTGCCAAGTTGGCACCTCGGTATTGTGGACCCTTTGAAGTTCTAGATAGAGTGGGACCTATAGCCTATAGGCTAGCACTTCCTCCCACAATAAAAGCACATAATGGTTTCCATGTTTCATTATTGAAGAAATATGTACACGATTCTAATCATATAATTGACTGGTCTGTGATCCAGGTGGAACCAGAGAGAGAATTCCTACCAGAACCTCAATGCATACTAGACAGAAAGGAAACCCCACTTAGGAACCGAACCACTGCATAGGTCAAGGTGCAGTGGAAATATTTTGGCCCGGATGAGGCTACATGGGAAATGGAAGATGCCATGAAACAAGCATATCCGATTTTGTTTACTTCTGTACATACATGTCATATTGATAGATAGAACATCGAGGATGATGTTCCTTTAAGGGGGAGGGAATTGTAACACCCTGTTTCCCCCAGTCTGTAAAAATAACTATATTGGCCAAGAACTATGGCAAACTCAAAGATGTGAATGTTTGATTTGACGGACCTTTGTATAAAAGGTCGATGATTGTAAATTATGTTATGATTATGTGTTGCATGACTGTTGGGAGGGGGATGTGCTAAAAGAGACCACGATGGCTAATGAGAGGTGGTGGAAGGGACTTGGAATGGTTGTGTTAACTTCCACCGGGCCAGTACCGTACTAGTTTTTACTTGCTCAAAGATCAAAGAAGCTCTCTGACCATGGAATGGATTTCCCATCAGATTGGTAGGTGGGGAGGCTCCTCAAGGGTTAATGAGGGGATGGGGGTGAACCACCCATCCGTAACAACTCCCAGACCTGACCACGGATGGGGAAATTCGTGCCACACACAATCTTGCAGAGAAAAAGACAGAGAGGAAGTGTGGTAAAGGGGCAGAAGAGAGGAGAACACGCACGATAGGGATCACGAAAGAGAAAGGGAGAAAACTCTGGAAACACAGAGAGTTCTGAATAGAGGAGAAGGAGAGTAACCTTTGTCCTTGACTTCCATTGAGCTGGAAGTAGAAAACTGAATCTCAAGCATCGTGGTTTAGCTCGGGGGTGGCTAGTGGTAAATCCGTTTCTGATAAGTGTTTATATCTTGTATCTTGAATTGAATATCTTGGACGCATGCTCATGTTTATACGCTCATAAATGGTTTTTGTATTGAAGTGTTTGCCTTGTGTTTTGATCGGAAATAATGGATGCATGCTTACACTCATATGACCATAATCGGTTTATGTATAGAATGAATAAATTCAGAATACGAGTCCGATCCCTTGAGATTTGTTCCATCTACTTGACTCGTGCTATGTCTTGGTTTGATTTCCCAAAGGCACCTCCTTCCGGGAAGTTCCCTCGCATTCCAGAGCCGAAGTGAGTTCCTTGAAAAGACTACCGTTTTAGTAAACCCACGAGTTTACTTTACCCCTGACACAAAATTCATAGCTCAGTGAATTAGGAAGGATTTTAAGTCAGGTCACCAAGCCTAGGGATAATTACCCAAGAAACCGCTAAAGGATCATGTGATCTGAGTCTAGAAACCCTGTACAAGAGAGAGTACTTCTCTCAGGTTTTCGGCATTTCGGAATTTCGGCACCCGGTAAACCAAAGGGTAAGACCCCTCGAATTCGCAAGTCGCAAAATCCCAGTACCCAAAACCCCGACGCGCTCTATGGATGAGTCGGTTTAGCATGAATAGGTTTCGGCGTTTCGACACCCGGGAAACCAAAGAGTAAGACCCCTCGTATTCGCAAGTCGCGAAATCCCGGTACCCGAAACCCCGACGCACTCTGTGGATGAGCTAGTTTAGCAAGAATAGGTTTCGGCGTTTCGGGACCCAGAAAACCAAAGGGTAAGACCCCTCGTATTCACAAGTCGCGAAATCCCGGTACCCGAAACCCCGACGTGCTCTGTGGATGAGCCGGTTTAGCGGGAATAGGTTTCGGCGTTTTGGCCCCTGGGAAACCAAAGGGTAAGACCCCTCATATTTGCAAGTCGCGAAATCCCAGTACCCGAAACCCCAACGCGCTCTGTGGATGAGCCGGTTTAGCGGGAATAGGTTTCGGCGTTTCGGCCCCCGGGAAACCAAAGGGGTAAGACCCCTTGTATTCACAAGTCGCGAAATCCCTGTATGTGAAACCCCGAATCAGTTTAGTGTGAATGGGTTTCGGCGTTTCGGAACCTGGGAAACCCAAGGGTAAGACCCCTCGTCTTCGCCAGTCGCGAAATCCCGGTACGTGAAACCCCGATGCACTCTGTGAATGAGCCCTAGGTCACCGGTCAAGGTCTGGTGGTAGGAAGGAGGAGTCCCGAAAGAATCTAGACCACCCATTTGTAGGGATGCTTGGCGAAGATCTAAAGCCACCAAGGTTATGGACATCAGAGAAATAGGAATGAAGACACCGCCAAAATCCTGAAAGGTAGAATGCCGAGATTAAATCTGGGCCGTTGATCAAGTCGATGATCTGGACCATAGGTCCGGATGATACCGGACTTTCGAGTTCTGGGGATTCGAAAGGGAAAGGAGGAACGCTTGCATCACGATTCCCCGAATCGCGAAACCCTGAAAGCATTTAGAGGATTAGCATCATGTCATAGGATCGGTCGTATGACAAGCAACCCAAGGGAGGAGCTAAGGACCTATTAGACCCTTTCAGGTTTCGGCATTTCAAAAGACAGAGAACAGGGGAATGCTTGCATCACGATTCCTCGAATCGCGAAATCCGGAAGCGCCTTTTTGGTAAGGCCTGTGGTCATAGCCAACGATCACATGGAGGATAAGGGAAGGGAGGGTCTGTGCTAGGCCCCATAGAAATTCGGGGATTTTGTTCCTTGAAGGAAAGACAAAAAGAAAAAGAAAATCTTAGTTGTCGTAGTGGGTGTGTGACATATTAAGAGAAACAATAACTAGACAATGGATTCTAAAGTGCTAGTATTTAGGGCTTTCGAAGTGTATCTAAGTCAAATCACCTTAGTAAAGTCTAGCAAATGAAGAGCAAAGAAGTAGTAATTTAAGTCCTTTACTCCTAGGGTTTGTCAATTAAGCAATTTCATAATCTTTAACATGAATAAGAAAATATACCATAACCATTCAAAATAAAATGAAGAATTGCAGATTTACTTACTTCACCAAGAATAATCAAGCAATAAAACCCTAGATTGCCAAGTAACTTCACCAAGAAATGATAGCCAAGATACACCATAAAAAGCCTCTCCAAGAAGATGTGCACTAGTTATTTCAGCCAATAGCCCTTAAAGAGGGCGCAAATTTCAGTCCTCTCCTCTTGTGAGAGGAGTAGTGATGAAAAAATGAGAGTAATTTATCTCTATTTATATAAAACTTAGACCTTTAATTAATTTTAAGGTCAAATAAAAGGCCGACCTGGCCAATTTACATCAAAATCCAATTTTTACATAAATAAAATTAATTAATCCCTAAAATCATCTCCAAGGGTGACGTTGAGCCCCTAAGGTGGAACGTTGGACTCCAGATGCAAAGCCTCAAAAGGCCTTGGATGATGCCCACATGTGCCAATCATCTCACAACTGCCCTCAAAATGCAAACCCTAGCTCTAGATAACGTCCAGGGTCATAAAGGTGACGTCATGGGTTCCCAAAGGTCAACGTCCACGTGGAAGAGCAAGATCGCCTTGGGTCTAGGCCTGCCAGGGTGTCTCCAAGGGCAACATCCTTCTTTCTTCCTAGTGCAAATATCTGATGTCTACTTGCCCCTAGCTGGGGTTACAACATCCATATGTGGGATTTTAGCCCCATGAAGGTCTGAGCTAATCATTCCCCTGTGTGTACCTGTTCACCGAGCAAAGTCCTGCAGCAACAACAAGTACGCCCTCTAGGGGTTCATAAGTCACAGGGATCATAACATGTAAATCACATCCAATAATTAAATTACCCAAACATGTGCATCAAACCCCCCTTTACCCAGACAAATGCTCAAAGACATTATGCAATTTAACAAGTCAGGTTTGGAGAAGGTCTCAGGGTGTCCTATTGGGCTAATCCTCCTTAAGTTTGGGGTGTTTCCCAGGTGAGAACCAATCCAGGTCATGTAAGTGTATGAGGTGGCATGGGGTAAGTGTTTAGGCATGGGGTGTAGTGAGAACAGGGAACTGTAGATCTTACCTATGGGTGCCTTTGTAGAGGGCGAGTTGCACCTTTTCATATATGCCATTTTTTCCTAGCCCATTCACTACCTTTTATTCTTAGCTTCATTGTTTTTTATCTTTTACTTTTATGCTTCAAGGGAGGAGTTGAGGGACACTGTCCTGGCTTGGTGACCAGAGGTGACAGCGTTATCCAAAAGCATTTCACGGAGATGAGAAGGTTGGCTCATGATGAGACCCCCCTTTCTCTTGGCTATGCCACCAAGATCCACTACCCTGGTTTGGTGACTAGATAGATGGTAGTGTCATACCGCTACATTCCCATGGTCATAATTAGGCTAACTCATGATGAGACCCCCCATCCACCAACTAATACCTTGAGTGTTTATTTATATTATGGGTTCCCTTTTCTTACCGAGAAGCTTTTTACTTCTTTCTCGGGAATCCCTAGGTGAAGCATATCAAAGGTTCATCTTTGGATTTTAACTCTTGCCAGCTACTTTTATCCTCTGGGCCTTTATCCCCTTCTTCCCACAAGGAAAGGTACAACCCTTCCTAGTGTGGTAAATCCCAATGTACGAACAAAGGTAGGGGGAAATGAGAGGAATAAAGTTGGAAAGTGGTAAGTATGGAGGGAATGGACGATGACCTTTCATAGACCCACCCAGTGGAAACCCATCCTAAAGGGAGATCAACTTAATAGGGCATCATGTCAACCTTCCAGGTATGAAAAAGTTAAAGAGCATAATTTCCAAGAAAACGTTATGAAATGAAGGAGAATTCAATGTAACATATTCAAGTGCTTCAATAATCAGAGTGACACATACCATGATACCTGGTCTCATTACCTCATGGAGCAAGACTTACGGCTACTTCAGGACCAGGTCGGTGGGATGGACACTGTTGTTGTTGATAAATAGGTTGCACTGAAGAAAAGAGGGGCCCTCTGAGGCCATGCTCAAGTCATCTGACTCTCCGCACTCCATGTCTAGGACCTGTGGGCCTCGAGACATGATCTCCTTAGTTATCCTTAGGGTTGGGGATAACACATCCTATTGACGACCTATGTATGTCCATCAGTTTTGGGGTGTAAGGCGGCGGATTTGGTCATCTTGGTGTCCAGTAGTGACCAAAGGCTCGACCAGCATGTACTCAAGAACCTATTGTCTCGATCTGACATGATGCTTTGTGGAAGTTCAAATTGTACCCACACTCGCTCGAAGAAGAGTTTGGTAATGGCCTCGGATGTGATACACAAGCATGAATACATAGTCATTGCCATGCTTGGTTGAGGGGAGACCTGACATGTAGTCTATCGAGATGGATTCCCAGGGCCTGTCGGGAGTAGGTAGAGGGGTGTACAATCCTTTTTTTTTAATGGTTGGCTTAGCGATGGAGCAGGCAATGCAAGATCTGATATACTTACTAACATCGTGTCCAAGATTCGACCAATAGAAATACTTTTTTTGTATTTCCACTGTCTTCTCCATGCCAAAGTGTTTTTCCATTCGACTGTAGTGGGATTCTCAAATCATCTTCGCATGATTGCTTGAAGTAACATAGAGATGACCCAGATGGCATAACAGTCTGTCCTGAAGATGAAAGTCAACAACGGTCATGTTTGTTCCCAACATCTAGTAGGTCGTAGCGATGTCAGGATCGTTGTCATAGAGTTGGGGCCACCTAGAGGTCTTATGCCCACAAGAGTCGAGCATCGTGGTTAGTGTTGCAACTAGAGGTCGACCGAGGCAGTCAGTGACATGAATGGTGCTCCCTTTCTTATATTTAATGTTGAGTTAAAACTGTTGCAAGTATGTGGACCACTTTTGATGGCATTCATTATGTAATTTGCCTTGTGTCTACATAAAATGCAGAGGCATGTAATCCATATGAATGATTGTCTCCTTCCCTAGAATGTAATGCTTCCATTGGTGGTAGGCTTGTACAATGGAATACATCTTTGTCATAGGTGGGGTTCTTACAGACGACATCTAAGAGTGTCTCACTATGATAGACCACCAGATGACCATGCTAAGTGAGAATGACACCAACAACATAGTCTAAAGCATCTGTCTCAATCTCAAAAGGTTGTTGCAAATCAAGTAAGGCGAGCAGTAGGGTTAAGCATAGACGAATTTTTAGATCGTCAAATGTTTTCTATTGTGACTTGTCCCACACAAATTGGGTTTTGCAACCACCCTTGGTCACTTGGATGAAGGGCCATGCAATATGAGAGAACCCCAACATGAATATGCAATAGAAGTTGGCAAGGCCCAAGAAGCTCTAAAGCTCGATAACTGTTGTCAGGGATGGCCAGTCAGGAATGACTTGGATCTTGGTTGGATCTACATGCACACCATGCTCATCTACAATGTGTCCAAGGTACTGGAACCTGTTCATGCCAAAGAAGAATTTCTTTAAGTTAGCATATAGCTTCTGTTGCCGCAGGGAGTGTAGGACCTATTGAATGTGTTGCAAGTGTTCTTCCCAACTCTTGTTGAAGATAAATATGTCATCCAGATATACAACCACAAAGGAATTGGTGAAAGGCCGCAAGATGTCTTCCATCAACCTTATGAAAGTTATTGAGGTATTCATCAAGCCAAAGGGCATGACCAGCCACTCGAAAATACTTTCTTTAGACTTGAAAGTAGTCTTTTATACATCATTCATTTCTATTTGGACCTCGTGGTAGCCAGACTTCAAATTAATCTTATTAAAACACTTAGCTCCCTTGAGTTGGTTGAGAAGGTCGTCAATTTGAGGAATTGGATACCAGTTCCTGACTGTGATTTTGTTCAGAGCTCTGTAATCAATACAGAGTCGTTAGGTCCCGTCTTTCTTTTGCACGAGCACAATTGGGCTTCCATAGGATGAGGATCTTGGTTGAATATGCCCTTTTTGGAGCAGCTCTTGAATCTGGCGCTTGATTTTCTCATTTTCCAAGAGAGAGCATCTATATACCAACCCATTAGGTAAAGTTGCGCCATGGATTAGATCAATTGAATGCTTGACCTGACAATGCAGAGGCACCCTGATAGGTAAGGTGAAGATGTCTCGATATTCTTCCACAACTTTGTCCACTTGTTTCTATTGTGTAGAGAAGCCCTGTGTGGAGGCCATGGATGTGGCCGTGACCTTCTGTTCACCTTGAGAGAAAATCATGAAGAGGAAAAATTTCCCAGTTTGGGAGATGACCTTCCTGTACTGCTTAGTTGAGATTATAAAAATTGTGGTAGGTGGAGCTACCTTTGGTATCCTATATAGTTGTCTACCCAAACTAACAATGACACTATAACAAACATAAATATCAATAAATATGTAAATATAAATAAATATAAATAACTAATAAGTAATTATTAATTATGAAGAGACATGACATATGAAAGGTCATGTCTTTTATGAAAGGGCACCCCTGCACATGATATATATACAAACCCCCATTCCTCATTTGTAACCATCTCATTATATTTGATTCATTCTTATACAATTATTATTAAATATATTTACTATCCTTAAATGGATTATTGCGTACTGTCATATTTATATTGGATATTTACATAGTGAATCAGCTTGGTTCACCACAATGGTATCAGAGCTAAGTTCTGATCCGGCCTTTGGCCACTCAATTTATTCAAAGTTTCTCTGACTTCTTCATGTCTTTGACCAAAACAAGGATTTTTTGCATTCTCAGAATTTTTGTTGAAGGAAAAAAAAAGTATTCTGCTGCAAATAAAATACATATCAGAATAATTGGAAAAAAAAAATTAATTATAAAAATTTTAAAAATAAAATAAAAATCAAGGAGTATATGTATTGATCCGCCCATCAAATTTTGTAAGGAATCATCACAAAACAAAAAGAAGTTTGAAGCACCAATCATTGCAGTTGTACAATAAACAGTGCCAGTATCTGGGTGTGAGCCAATCTGTAGAATTGATCGTCCGTGTAGTCATCATCAAAATTGCAGACACACATCACAGGTTGTAGTTGTCCCAAATGAAAAGATAATAAAAAAATAACAGTTTAAGGCTATCGCTTTTCACAGAATTGCATAGTAATAAAATCGTAAAATATGTGGAGGGAATACTGAAATTAGGGGATTATACCACCGAACTAACAACCATACACCTCAACGTGAATATTGTTATCGTACCATATTATTTTGTTACACTCCATACTGTCTTTGTACTACTTTGTCCTCCGTTCCATACGGTCATCAATTTAAAAGTTGACCCTCGAGTAAAAAGCGGTGACCCTTGATATATGAAAGGTGTGGCTTTTTATATTAAAAGTTAAGTTAAAATCACTTTAGAAGTATTGACTAAATTTTTTAAAAAGGTGGTTAACAAAAGGTTATTGATAAAGTATTAAAGTTTAAATATTAAGATATCTTCTAATATTATAAAAAGGGATATTAAGAAGTTGATATCGACTATTAAGCATTGCCTTATATCAAGAAATATCAAGAAGGTGAAGAAAGTTATATATATATATATATATATATATATATATATATATATATATATATATTCTAAAGATATTATTAAAGAAATTATAAGATTTAGAAGCAAGATTGAGACCCCACACCTAGTACATCCAATTTAATTATTGAAGGAGTTTATAAGCTTCGAGTTTATAAGCTTCATATTCAAGAAATTACTTATCGTAAATTATTGACGATAGCAAAATCAACGAAATGGAGTCTAGTAAGGAAAAAGGAAGATTTAATTATGAAGGTTGTGCAATCGTATGTTACAGATTTTTTACATTAAAGGGGAGTATTCAAGGAAGAGAAGCTAACATCCTTTTTAATTTAGACTATAATGAAAATTACATTAATATTAATTTCGCAAATCAATTATTAATTCCGGAGCCGAATATAATTGAAAAAAAAGATATTTTTCAAATTAAGGAGTTACAAGTGACGATTGATGAATATGAGCATTGAGTATATATCTCAATTTTATTTTACAAATATGTATCAAGAAGAAGTTGACATTGTCATCGGGTTACCCTGGTTTAAAAGCCTAGGTACCTTCATATTAAACATGGAAACAAAATTGTGACATTCCCCTATAAGGTAAAAATGATAACATTACAAGACACCACATCGGAACCAGATTCTGTAACACCAGAAGACTTTAACGATATCTCAGAAGTGATACTTCAAGAAAACAAAAAAGCAATGCAAAGAATGCAAAAATAATTTGACGAATTTATCAAGGATAAAAGAGAAGAAATTTCTCGTTTAAAAGAACATAGTAAAAAACTACTTACACAGATCAAGAAGTCAAAGGTTCGAAAACAATGTGTTAAGAAGTTGGAACAAGAGAACCAAGATCTCGACAAGAACCTATCAAAAAAAAATGAAGAAAACTTTCGTTTGAAAAACCTCAATCACGAGCTACTAGAACAAATCAAAAAAATTCATGAAGACCAAGGATGAGGCCTTCAGTCGATTTCAAGAGTTTAAGGCTCTTGTGGAAAATCGGGCAGGAAGGAAGATTAAAGTGTTAATATCTGACAATGGGGGCAAGTATACCTCCAATGATTTCAAGAGATTTTGTACACAGGTAGGAATCAAGAGGGAGTTGACAGTTCTATACAACCCTCAGCAGAATGGGGTTGCAGAAAGAAAGAACAGGGCCATCATTGGGGTTGTGAAGGCCATGCTACATGATCAGGATCTACCCATGTTCATGTGGGAAGAAGCATGAAATACAACTATCTACATTCAAAACAGGAGTCCTCATAGGGTGTTGTGGAGCAAGACTCCTGAGGAGGATTTCACTGGAAGAAAGCCTGAGATTGGGCACCTTCATATTTTTTGGTGTCTTACATATTCTCACGTCACTTCTGAGAAGAGAACAAAGTTGGAGCCCTTTACAGAGAAAGACATATTACTTGGGTATAGTGAGACCTCAAAGGCATATCAGATCTATATTCTTGCACTGAGGAAAAGAGTTGTGAGGTAGGATGTGAAGTTCAAGGAGGATAGGGCCTTTAGGAGGTCACATGATTCACCTCCAGCAAAGACAGAGGAGTAGCAAGCTCCGAAGGTCGAGGAGAGATCTACAACATAGGTTTTAAATCCTCAGTCTTCAAATCAGGAGGAGGAGTAGTAGGCTCCTTCCAAACAGGAGGCCACTACCACTTCAAGGAAGAAGAGGCCAAAATGGCTTCAAGAGACCTTAAAAGATGTGTAGAAGCATGCAGCACCCAAGGGAATTTTCAGGGAGAGCAGGCCACCGCAGAAGTATTCCAGTTACATGGCACTCATGTGTGACTTTATTGATTCTGAGCCTTCTAGATTTGAAGAGGCTTCAAAGCTACAGGTGTGGCAGGATGCCATGGTGGAGGAGTATTCCTCCATCATGACGAATAATGTATGGGATATAGTGTCGAGACCGGAAGGGAAATTTGTAGTCAGTTCGAAGTGGATCTATAGGATCAATCATGTGGTAGATGGCAGTGTGGAAAAATACAAAGCGAGGTTTGTGGTGAGAGGATTCTCACAGATAGAGGGAATTGATTATGAGGAAACCTTCGCACTAGTTGTGAGGTACACTTCTATCAGGAAATTCATTTCCATTGCAGAGATGGGTTGGAGGATACATCAGATGAATGTAAATACCACAATTTTGAATGGGATCATTGAGGAGGAGATGTACATCGAGCAGCCTCAGGGCTTTGAGGTGCATGGGAGAGAGTCCCATGTGTGCAGGTTGAAGAAACCATTGTATGGGCTCAAGAAATCTCCCAGAGCTTGTTATTCAAGGATCGATGGCTACTTGTAGCAGATGGGATTTGAGAAGAGTGAGGTGGACCCCAACCTTTACTACATCCTGGTTGGTGAGGATCCTCTCATTCTTGTGTTGTATGTGGATGATCTATTTCTTACTGGGTTAGAGAAGCTCATCGAGGGATGCAAATGAGATCTTGCTTCAGAGTTCGAAATGAAGAACATCAGGTTGATGCATTATTTTCTGGGATTGGAGGTGTGGCAGAGAACAGGTTAGATTTTCCTGGGACAAGGAAAATATGCAATGGATATCTTGAGGAGATTTGAGATGACGGATTGCAAGCCTATGTCTATGCCTATGACAACAACTTGAAGAAGATGGATGCTTCTAAGTCTAAGTTGGTTGATCCCACCTTGTATTGACAATTGATTGGTTCTTTGATGTATTTGTTCAACACAATACCATATATTTGGTTTTATATCAACACCCTTAGTCATTTCATGGTTGAGCCAAGGAGGGTGCACTAGGTGGAAGAAAAACATGTGCTTAGGTACATACGAGGTATAGTAGATTATGGGTTGAGCTATGTTCAAGGGGATGGAGTTAGATTGATGGGTTATAGAGACTCGGATTGGGCAGGAAGTTCAGTTAACAGGAAAATCACCTCAAGGTGTTGCTTCAGCTTGGGATCAACAGTTGTGTCTTGGTTTAGTAGGAAGCAAAAGTCAATGGAATTAAGCTCTGCAAAGGCAAAGTATATGGCAGCTCGTCAGGTAAGTTGTGAGGCCATATGGCTTCGCACGTTACTCATTGGATTACTCGGCTAAAAGTTGTAGTCGATCGTCATTCGTTGTGATAATCAGAGTTGCATTAAACTCTCGGAGAATCCAGTGTTCCATGAAAAGTCTAAGCATATTGATATCATGTACCACTTCATCCGGGACTATGTTCAGAGAGGATTTGTGAAGCTTCAGTACATTCCTACAAATGAGCAGGTTCCAGACATCCTCACGAAATATTTTATCAAAGGGAATCTTGTGTTCTTGATCCAGGAGGATCTTCATAGTCGACACATTTCAGTTGGCTATAGTCATTGTCAAGATGTTCTACACAACAAAGAGCTCACATTAATCTTTCTAATGCATTTCGAATGAGATCAATTGGACTTCATATGCTAGAGATATAACTTGTTGAAGAAAAAGGACAGAGTGACAAAAATTCAAATGTAATGATTAATACTTGTTGAGCTTAGGTTCTCATGAAAATCATGTATTTTTCATTATAAAATGAAACTATTTGGAGCAAAATCTAAGAAGGCTTTTAGTTCCTATTCTCAAGGAGAGTCTCATGGAGAGTTGAGATCTTCATGGATGGTTGAGAGATATACTCCAACCAATCCCTTGTGATTTTCCAGGATCCTAATTTAGGGGGTCTTGAGAGATTTTGTCTCCTAAAAATCTTGAGGTAGTTTTTAGATGGAGACTCTATTTAAACCCCTTTTTGGAGGTCAAGAAAGAGAAGCTTGTTGATTGATGAGAATTCTTTGTATAGGAGAAGAAAGTTGTAGGTTTGTTTATGCATAGCCCTTTCAATAAGAATCAATAAAGCAGGTTCATGAATTTCATGGACCCGGAGACATAGCCAGGGGGTCTGGTGAAATCCGTTATCACATTGTTGTCAGAACTATATGTATGTGAATTGATGCAATCTCACTTGGATAAGTAGCGTTTTATTTACAAGTATACACAGTAATTCTAATAATTTGATGCTACCATGTTAATGTATTCATTAAAGAAGCATTGTTAATTAATCCAATTGCTCTTATTCACATGCAATTTCGTCAGCAAAAGATTCTTCATTGAAAATTTGGAGGTAAGAAAATTTTGTAACAACCCTGGTTAAATAGTTGCATAGGGATTATTAAGTATAATTAATTGTCCTAATATGGTTTTAGTTAAACAATGATTAGTATTAATAATATTATTTATTTATTTATTTATTGTTTATAATTGTTGATTGATTAATTAATTAACTTATTAAAGGTTAGAGTAATGAATTAAGAGCTTAATAAATTTTATATTATTTTATAAGACTTTACGTATGCAGGGGGGGAAAGAAGCATTAAGTGGAAAGATAAGGTAATAAAGAATAGGATAAGGTAATTAATGGAGGATAGGAGAGTCGGTGAAGGGGGGAGATATGACGGGGAAGAGTCCTACAGGAGATGATTATGAAAATTGGGGGAAGGAGCATTATTGGAGGAGGTTTGTATTTCTGTTGGATATCTTCTGGTTTTGAGGAGTTCGATCTTGGAGTTTTGGTGAACCATTGCAGGGGGCACCAGGTTGTCGAGGGTTTTGGGCATGGGGGCTAGGATTCCTTACGGTATCTTGGAGCTAGGGAGTCGGACATGCTTCTCCTAGCTGGCTGGGTGGTTAGTCGGTTTGGGCAGGGTTTGGTCAAGCAGTAGGTTGGGCAAAGCAGCAACGAGGACAACCAGATAAGCGAGAATTTAGCATCAGGCAGAGGTATTTTTATTTCTGAATTTGATGAGTTATGTGATGATTATGTAATCTATTTCATGTTGTGGTTAAATTTAATTTTCTACTGAATATTATATGCTTTTACGATGATTAATGAATTACTTACGCATTGAAAGAAATTTATGTTTAATTGTATGAAATTTTTAGGCTTACTTAAATTTTGGTCCCTACACATGGTATCAGAGCCCTGGTTCAAAATCTGGAGCCAAGGGCCTACCTACCCACCCAGAAATTTAAACAAACTCCACCCAGAAATTTAAACAACCCTGAAACCCTTTAATTAGGTATAAATCTGAGCTCCAAGCTCCAGCTCCACCTAAACTGCAAGCCAAGCACACAATTGTTTTTAGTATATATATATATATATATATATATATATATATATATATAATGCTTCCTAAATAAAGAAAACAAAAAAAAGTGATGTATGTGCACAAGCAAATGCAAATGCTTTTGGTTGTGAAAACAAGAACTTGTGGGATTTGCTATAACTCAGAATGTTTTGAAATCCCTGGCTCTGTAAAAACCTTTGATTGTACTAAATTCAAATGTCATTCTCACATACTAGACTTTCCAGCTTTACAATTTAAGTTTCAATCCCAAAGCCGAGTTATAGGTTTGATTTATAACTTTACAAGTAATGTGGATTTCATGGGCTCGACTTCCTTACATGTGACCAGTACCACCCAAATCACAGTTTTCAATTCACAACAAAACCAGGAAAGAGGAACTTGCACGAAACATGATTCCATGTTGGGTTAAAGTTAAAAGAGAAGTCCATTTCAGAAAACAACTCCTGGACAATACATTCCAGACTAAATCTACACTAATAAAAGAAAAGGGAAGGGTCTTGTAGCTACTTTATAGGACAATTTTTTTTATAGTCTCAAACAATATCGATGAAGACAATGATAACTTTAGTCAAATTTTGTCAAGGATACCATTCCAAAGTTTAACCCATTGGTTGATTATCCTCAAGTTAAGGAGAAGTAAACACCAAGTTAGAAATGAGAAGTAAACCCTAGAACGTGCATTTCAAATTTAGCCCAACTTGCATCAAGGCTACTAACTTCCATCCTTATGTTGATGTTTAATGGGAGGGGGAAGATTGTTACAACTTGCAGCTATGTACGGGTTTGCAAGTACCTACAATATGTGCAATCCAATCTAAAAGTTGGGCACAAACTTGAAAATTAAGATGAAAAGCAAGAAGGGTGTTTTTAAGGATCATCTGGAATTCATTGAAACAAGATTCTAGAAGGTTGGCAAATGAGGAGATGGTTGAGAAGGAAGATTCCATCATCAGACAACTTAAAGATATTGATGCAGAGTAAGAAGCAATGGCTATAGCTTGTTTGCCACACCTTTACATACCTTATCAAGTCGAGTAAGCAATGAAGAAAATCCACAAGCTAAAAAAAAAACAAAAGGCAAGTAGAATAAACAACACATGTGCCGAATCACACAAGTTAACACATAAGTCACCAAACCAAAGCACGAAGCCCTTTCCAACACATGCGTTGAGTCCACAAGTTACACATAAACCATACATAAATCCCAACACCAAGCGCCAAACCCATGAGTAGTTTGTGCTCAACGCAGGGGGGAGGAGTCGCAGGCAACAAAGCCAATGATATCATACCACATAAGTCTGTGCGCAAACCAAGCTCACGAGACCATGCCACGACCAAACCAGCACAAAGCCACAGCCGAGGAGCCGCGCGCTGCATACACAGGAAACAAAAAAAAATAAAAAATAGTAATAAAACAAAAAAAACCCAACAGCCAAGCACCTGCCACACAACCTAACAGCGAACGCACCTACACCAGCACACAACACATCAAAATCCAATGAAAATACCAGCGCGAAACCATCGAAGGGACGAGCCCACAAAGGATGTATTTCAAAAAAAAAACTATTACAAGCCAGCGCCTGCAAAGCAACCGGTCCAGGATCGGTTTGCCAGAGACACCAGAGAAAAGAAATAAACAAAGCACTCGCACCAAAGCATCGATCACCAAGGGAGAGTCCATGAGTGGACTATATTTCACTACCCGTCATCACCAGTGCATTAAAAATACACAGAGCATTGAAAATACACCAGCAGAGACACCAGAGACACCAGAGCAT
Source organism: Picea engelmannii (assembly GCA_009831015.1). NCBI lineage: Eukaryota > Viridiplantae > Streptophyta > Pinopsida > Pinales > Pinaceae > Picea > Picea engelmannii. The sequence continues at coordinate 493,585 of ML781215.1, read as the reverse complement.
TGAAAATACACCAACACTAGTGCCAGGCATCAAGAGACATGAGGGAGGAGTTCACAAAGGGGGCGCGAATGGAATGCACTGCGCGCCAAAGGACAAGCGCCCAAGCGCCAAGCCCATAAGGGAGTTTGTGTGCTTTACGCCTCGCAGACAGCCACACAACACAAAACAACACACATAAAACAAGCTCAACGCCAAATCCAGTGATCAAGTGCCAAGATAAGTCGTCGAGGAACGAGGGAATGCGCCACTGTGCTAGACGTTCCCTCCATTCCTAGAACACGAGTTAATAGGGTCGACCTAGCAGGGAGATGGCTATGGCCACCGGCCTCATCCTTCACCCTGAACGCTTAAAAAAAAAAATGAAAAGAGGAGAAGAGTAGGGTTCGAAGAGATAAGGATGAGGAAATTAGGGTTAGGGGATAAGAACAGAGGAGAGGGGGCATGTGGGCCTCATGCAAGGACCCACTGCCTGACTCTAGATTTTATTTTATTTTTAATTTATTTTTATTCATTTATTATTTTAATTTTTCTTTATTTATTTTTTATTTTTTAATTGTAATGTAATTGTTTTATTCTATTTTTATTTATTATTTTAGTTTATTGTTATTTTTATTGTTTTTATAAAAAAAAGAAGATATTTTATTAAAGATATTGTTATTATCTTTAATTAAGGTTTAAATTATTAATGTTTAATTTAGGTTAATATTAATTATTTAATAACAATAATATTTAAATCTAAATATATATACAAGTGATAACTAATCAACTAATTAATGTGAATAATTAAGAATATTAATTAATTTAATTGGTTAATTAAATTAGGGATTAACTAAGTGATTAGTTAGGTACTTAAGTAGGATACCAATGATAATATTAAAATTTATGGATTTACTAAATGCGTTGATTAAGGCGACTGAAACTTAGGATTTGTTGATTAAGTTTAGTCTAGATTATTAGTTTTTAATAATTAATCAACATTAGGTTGGAAATCACCTTAATTAGTTGTAAGCGAAAAGTTTAAAGGACTTAGATTAGGACAAGCGGGAGGAGGCTTCATACGTACTAAGCAAGTAAGCTAGAGTAATTGGCGAGTATAGCGCAAAGATAGCATAGCTACCGAGCGAGAGGGTCAATAGTTTTCTTAGGCAGTGACACCAAGCTTAGATTCTTAACCCTGACCTAGCCAATCCCCTAAAGAGAGTAACATATGTTTATATACAAGTAAATAAAAACTTACACCTAACCTTGTTTTCTAAGTTAAGTAGCACCAATTTGAAACGTCCTTGAACTCACCCTGACAACTTTGGTTGACGCAGGTTAAATCATACAAGATGGTTAGGACTCGAGGGAATCGAGGCAGAGGAGCATCGTCGCAGGCACCACCAACACCGCCAGCGTCGCTGCCACCATTGCCAGAACTAGCTCTCATGCTGTGCTCTTTGGAGGCCATAAATGAGACTTTAAAGGGGCGACAACCAACAAGGATCGAAGTGGAGCCCCCACCATCTGGAACGGGTAATCCTGAAGCGTCGAGGGATTCATGGGGAGGACCCCCACCTGAAGACATCACTAGAGAATTGTAGAAGATCAAACTTCCAGAGTTTGTCGGGGGTTGCGCCAATGAACGTGTAGAAGCATGGTTGGAAGGCATGACAAGGTGTTTTTCCTTAAGGGGCTATGCGTCCACCTCAAAGGCGAAGATAACAATTTTTCAGTTAAGAGACAGTGCCTTGAACTAGTGGGGCAACCTGGAAAGACAACTGCATCTTACCCCGGACACCGTATCTTGGGAAATTTTCGAGGAGAGGTTCCAAAGGAAATATCTGCAAGCTTACTATGAGGAACAACAGGTAGGAGCATTTCATACTCTAGTACAGGGAAACAGGACCATAGAAGAATATGAGATCGGGTTTATGGAATTGGTCAAATATGTTTCATACATGGATAATGACCAACGACAGGCAGAGCACTTCGCCTATGGGCTAAACCCTAAGATAAATGCTATGGTGCGGATGTGGAAACCGTCTTCAGTAGAGGAAGCTGTGGAAAATCCGCGTTATGCGGAGGAACACATGACCTTAACTGGAGGTACGAGACCTTTCTTTCTGCATCGTCCTGGATTCGTGGGGAAGGCCCCTAGGACATTTCCCAGGGGAGGGGGCCCAAGGCCACCTCCATATGGTAACAGAGTCGCACCAAGGACAGTAGCCGCAAGGATTTCAATGGAAGCGAGTGCAACATCTCGTTCATCACCAACGACGCAGGAAGGTCCACGACCATCTCAGGGAGTAGCTAGTAAAGGCAGGGGTTCCATGGGAAGGAACTCGTTTCAGAGACAGTCACAAAATAGTGCGCAGGTTCAATCTCGTGTTACCTGTTGGGGATGTGGAGGACCCCATTACCAGCATGACTTCCCAGAGTTACAAGTAGGATTTGTGCATAGAGAAGGAAGGCCCCGATGGGAAGAGCTAGTAGCAGCTACCAGATTTACGCAACGGTTAATAATCGCCAGGCCGAACATCAATCCACGGTGTTTGAGTCATCAGGTACACTAAATCATATCAATGTTAATATTTTATTTGATTATGGTGCGACAGATAGTTTCATTTCACCATCTGCATTAGAAAAGAGTGGGTTGGCATCCTACGAGCATGATGAATTTAAACAAGTCGAGATGGCTTCAGGGAAAAAACAAGCGGTAGGACCTAGTGTCGATAATTGTATAGTAGACCTGGGAGTGTGTACTACCAGGTTGAAGGTATACGTCACTTCTCTCGGGGTGTACGACCTAATCATTGGAATGGATTGGTTAGAAGCTCATCGAGCTTTGGTAGATTTTTTCGCAAAAAGGGTGCTTTGTGTCGACGACGAAGGAAGGCCAGTAAAGATCCAGGGTGTATGGAGAAAGGTGTCATTACACTTTATCTCAACTATGAAGGTTAAGCGATGCTTGAGGCAAGGGTGTCGACTGTATGTAGTGGAAACAGTGAGTGAAAGGAATGGGCCCTCATTGGATTAGTACCCGGTATTGTCAGAATTTAAGGATGTTTTTCCGAATGAGTTACCAGGGTTACCTCCTGAGAGGGAGCTTGATTTTACTATTGAGCTAAAACCTGGTGCAAAACCAATTTCCAAGACTTTGTATCGGATGATAGCACTGGAACTTTGTGAATTGCAAATGCAGTTGAAAGAGTTACTGGACTTAGGGATAATAAGGCCCAGTGTCTCACCTTGGGGTGCACCAGTAATTTTTGTAAAGAAGAAGGATGGATCCTTACGACTGTGTATAGACTACAGGGACTTGAATCATGCTACAGTGAAAAATAGGTACCCAATGTCGCGAATAGATGACCTCTTTGATCAGATGAAAGGAGCAGCAGTATTCTCAAAGATCGATTTGCGATCAAGGTATCATCAGTTAAGGATTAAGGAAGGTGATATCTCAAAAACTGCCTTTCAAACTCGGTTTGGACATTACGAGTTTGTCGTAGTACCTTTCGGATTGACCAATGCGCCAGTAGTATTCATGATCCTCATGAACGACGTATTTCGAAAGTACTTAGACCGTTTTGTACAAGTCTTTCTAGATGACATCCTCATCTATTCCAAGAACGAAAGAGAACATGAGGAACACTTACGAGTAGTGTTTTCCTGCCTTAGAGAGAACAAATTGCATGGGAAGTTGTCGAAGTGTTCCTTCTTCCAGAAAGAGATCCATTATTTATATCATATCATTTACGGCAAAGGAATATTTGTGGACCCAGAAAAGGTAAAGGCCATTATGGAGTGGCCAGTATCAAAAAATGCCCATGAGGTGAGAAGCTTCATGGGGCTAGCAAGTTATTATCGTAGATTTGTGGAGGCATTCTCCAAAATAGCAAAACCCATCACCACTTTGCAACGCAAGGGGGTCAGGTATGAATGGACAGAAGAATGTGATAGTGCATTCATTGAGCTTAAGAGGTTACTAACTAGTGCGCCAATTCTACGAGTGTCGAATATGGAAAAGGACTTCACAGTCTGCACGGATGCCTCGAAGCA
>ML781215.1:459865-487037 GCA_009831015.1 Picea engelmannii | reverse complement strand
GTCATGACCACTAGCCGAGAAACATTATGGTATGAATATTTGTATGTGAAATTATATTGGTTTGGATGCATTGCCATGATATGTGGACCAGTGCAGGATTTCAGGTGGTGAGACTGCCCAAAACCGAATAAACGATGACAAAACTCCCAACAACACGGTGCCACTATATATTCCATTGTAGGATGTGGACCCTAGTTATGATTAGGAGGGGTGGAGGCATTTCCCACCGTGTATCCTCTGAAACCTGAAGTCATGGGAGGACGATGTTAGCTCACACTCCCCTAGACGTGTGATGATGATTGCCAGTTGCCTACTGGGGAAGCTTGGTCAAGATAGTGACACTTCCGCTTACATGTTCTATTTGGAGTTAGGTCAATATAGTTGATGCTCCAAGATAGTCCAACAGAGGAAGGATATGAATGAAGATGGAAGTATGTTAGGGAGAAAAGATGAATAGAAATAGATGAGAAAGTATGGAGATTTGTCTTATGGTGGAATTTATTGTTTTTCCCTTCTAAAAAGGAAATGTGTATATATGAATATTCATAATTACGTAACTAAACCACAGTTGTCTAAATAAAATTGTTGAACTAGATAATTGTAATTAAAGGATTTCACAAACATTTGATTGGTTTATTGTCTTTTATAAAAGACTAGTCTTATTGATTGGATTGGATGCATATATAAATTACTATAAGGGTGATAGTTATTGATTATTAGTACATGCACGAGACTTGTATGTACTAGCTACACATGCATTTCTTGTACATGTACACTATATGTATGAGTTTTCTTGGCTTACTTACTAATAGTGTCGGTTAATTGTTATGAATGTGTGAACCATGTTTCTTTTCCTTTGTACCATGAGATACCTTAACTTTGGGACAAAGTTTCTTGAAGGGTGGGTGTATGTAACAACCCTGGTTAAATAGTTGCATAGGGATTATTAAGTATAATTAATTAGATTAATTAATTGTCCTAATATGGTTTTAGTTAAACAATGATTAGTATTAATAATATTAATTAATTGTTTATTTATTAATTAATTGTTTATAATTGATTGATTGATTGATTGATTGATTAATTAATTAACTTATTAAAGGTTAGAGTAATGAATTAAGAGCTTAATAAATTTTAAATTATTTTATAAGACTTTACGTATGCAGGGGGGTAAAGAAGCATTAAGTGGAAAGATAAGGTAATAAAGGAATTAGATAAGGTAATAAAGAATAGGATAAGGTAATTAATGGAGGATAGGAGAGTCGTTGAAGGGGGGAGATATGACGGGGAAGAGTCCTATGGGAGATGATTATGAAAATTGGGGGAAGGAGCATTATTGGAGGAGGTCTGTATTTATGTTGGATATCTTCTGGTTTTGAGGAGTTCGGTCTTGGAGTTTTGGTGAACCATTGCAGGGGGCACCAAGTTGCTGGGGGTTTTGGGCACAGGGGCCAGGATTCCTTACAGTATCCTGGAGCTAGGGAGATGGACAGGTTGCTCCTAGCTGGCTGGGTGGTTAGTCGGTTTGGGCAGGGTTTGGTCAAGCAGCAGGTTGGGCAAAGCAGCAAGGAGGACAACCAGATAAGTGGGAATTTAGCATCAGGCAGAGGTATTTTTATTTATGAATTTGATGAGTTATGTGATGATTATGTAATCTATTTCATGTTGTGGTTAAATTTAATTTTCTGTTGAATATTATATGCTTTTACGATGATTAATGAATTACTTACGCATTGAAAGAAATTTATGTTTAATTGTATGAAATTTTTAGGCTTACTTAAATTTTGGTCCCTACAAATTCTCACCAAGTTTTTAGATCAAGTGGTATCATAGTAGGTCTGACAGTTTTGCAGATTGTGAATATCATCATGGGAAAAGGGTTGAAGCGAGCGAGACTTCAAGAGTTGGAAGAGCAAACAATGCATTCGAGCAAAGAATGCAGAGCTCAGAAGGCTTCTACAAGTTGCAGAGGATGAAAAGCAGAAATTGAGGCTCATGTTAGAGAAGACTGTGGAAGAAAAAATTGGAGAGTGCTCCACTACAAAGGAGGAAAAAATTACCTCTAAGATCAGGCCAATTTGTGGCCATGACAGGTATATCAATTATGGTTCCTGTAATGAAAATATGGATGTATGCACATTTTTTCAGGTACTAGAAGATACTTCTTATGCACCGGGGAACCAAGGTGGTTTCCTAGAAGCTTCATCTTCAACATCGTCCAAAGCAGGGAAAAAGGAGGAGTCACAAAGCCACCATATTCATTGAGAGGATTTAGCACATTCGCCAACAGGTCCATGAGATTTTGCACGCCAATGCTAACTAAAATCAGTGTCATGATCAACACTGAGTATCGTACAAGTTTCAGGTGGGAGACAAGGTATGGTTACATTTGTAGAAATAATGCCTTCAAGGGCCCCATCGGAAACTCCATCCACTTAGATATGGGCCTTACACCATCACCAAGGATGTGGGTGACAATGCTCTTGAACTCAACACTCCCCCCTTCCTTGGATTACACCCAGTGTTTAATGTGGACCTCCTCTAACCATATTTTCCACCATTATTGGACACCTTGGAGATCATAGAATAGTTAAAACCAACAGAGCTCAACCCTGACTACATGGAACAAGCATCCATTGATCAGATAGTGGACACACAGGTTAAGGGAACTCACCAGCAAAGGATCCAGCTTTATCAGGTTTTCAAGGCAGGGTAGCTCTTGCACCAAGGCAGGTGGCTCACCAAGAGCCAAATTCAACAGAAATTTCCTCACCTAATGGGGGTGCTCAACGCAATGGAGACCATTTCTTCCTAAGGGGGGGAGGAATGAGCTTGGTGGATATTGGTGTCCACCAACCTATTCCAATTGGATCCTCTTGACAGTTTTTAGTTTAAAACGTTCTTTTGTGATTCTTTGTAATTGTGGGTTCTACACTTCTAGGGATATTTGAATCCCTACACATCTTCCAGGTGGAGATTGGTAGCCTCCCTACCTAATCCAACTGGCTTATTTTGGAAGTTTTCATGTACTTCAAGGGTCGTTTTGGGGCCCTAAGCAGTGGTTATTTGGCTTGCCACATTCAAACTATAGACAATGTCATAGTTTGATGGCATAATGTGTAGTTCTTGAAAATACCTTTCCAACGGGCTATCACATTCCTAAAATGGAGGTCGTATGAAAACATTACGACCCCGGGAAGTCGAGGTAACAACTAACCCATCGGGCCCACATAAATTTTGGTGTTTCACCTCCTAGGGTTAGGTTTTTGGATGTCTAGGGTTTTGGCATTCAAGAGTAATGTTAAAAAGGCCTTTGGAGCCTCATTGTAATCATTCTACTCAGACAGATGCATGTAGCAGGTGCATCTCTTCTCAGAGATAGCTACCACCATTCGAGCAAGTTGTTATCAGTTCTCTAGTTTTACAGTTTCAGCGTATTTTATTTATTCAATAGAATTTATTATTCAATGGATAAATGTTGTTGTTCTCCGTATCTCTGTGTTATTGTATTCAGTCTATTATTCTTTCTTTTTTTTCTCATAAATACAGATCAGTGGTATCAAAGTGGTCTACTCTTTATTTTGTTTTTTTTGTGCATGTCCCCGATAAGATATGGGTACAAGAACTTGGGACTTGAACCAATCAATCCTTTCTAAGATCGACCACGCTGAGCCCGACAACAACCCATGGGGGATGAGAAGAAATATGATGAAGCATGATATCCTTTTAAAATGTTGCTTGAGGAAGCCCTTACGTGAAAAAGGAATGAAATGATGGACAAATTTGCACATATCCTTCGACGACTACCCATAGGAGACACATCTTCATCAAGCGTCCATGCAACCCCCTTCAAGGTACAAGTAAATTTTGATATTCCATTATTTGAAGGACTGATAGATGTGGATGTTGTAGATAAATGGTTGAATCTCCTCGAAGGCTATTTTTTGGTCCAGAATTTTCCTGGCAGGGAAAATATTACTTTTTCACTCCTCAAGGTTGTCCCCCATGTTAAGGACTGGTGGGATACTAACTCTGAGAAAATGGCCATAGAGGAATATGCAATATTTTCGGTCGCCCCTACATGGTATTCCTTCAAGGATGCCATTAAAGAACAATACTACCATGTTGGAAGCTATGAGGACCAATACACAATATGGACCACGCTATGTCACAAAAGGGACCAGACAATAGCAGATTTCACCAATATTTTCCATACCCTATGCACCAAATCGGGTATCAAAGACTCTTAACGACATCTGGTTCTCAAATACCATGATTTTTTGCGTACATACATTCAAATAGAAATGGATTTTATAGACATCACATCATTAGGTGAGGCTTATACATATGTTGTCAAGATTGAGTAGAAATTTAAGAAAAATATGTGAGAGTTTGGATCTTCAAACTCCTCACAGTCGAAGCAGGGAAAATGAGGCCCAAACCCATAAAACAAGGGACATAGAAAATATGGCCACTCTCAAGAAAACCAATCCAAGTTGCAACACAAGAAGGGTAATGAGAAGTCGAAGAAGGACACGGGAAAGTGGTGCGAATAACATAAAATCCCTTGGCACAACATTGAATAATGTCACTCAAGGAAATTACTGGTGGTCAAGATGAAAGATTCCAAGTCAAAGGACGAGACTCCAAATAATACCTAGAAGGAGGGAAGTGGATTATCGATGTCAAACCCAATGCCATTTTCGCTACCACCAAAGTCCAACCAAGCAAACCAGAAGAACCAGAGGAAGGGGAACGCCTATTTCACTCATAGATGTAGGTGAAGGGGGATCTGCTTCATTTCATTGTCGATAACAGCAGTTAGAAGAACCCGATCTCAATAGAGGTCGTCAAGCAGCTAGACCTGTCAATGACACTGCATATGTAGCCCTACACCATCGACTGTCTTCACCAAGGAATAGATCTTTGTGTCATCAAATAGTGTCATCTGCCCTATGACATCAATCCCTTCAAAGATGAGGTATTATGTGATATTTCTCCCTTTGAAGTTTGTGATATTATTTTAGGAAAAACATATTAGTGGAGGTGACAAGTTGTGTATGAGTCTAGGCCCTGTAGTGTTATTATTACTTTGGGTAGACAATTATACAAGATACCATAGATAGTGCCATCTACCGCTACTTCTTTAATCTCTGCTAAGCAATGAAGTAAGGTCATTTCAGAGACCGAGAAGTTTGTCTTCTTTTTTATCTATTCTCACAGTAAGCAGAAGGTTTCCACCACATCTGTGGCCTCTACACAGAGCCTCTCTTTGCAGCAGAAGAAAGTGGATAGGATCATGGAAGAGTACAGAGACATATTCTCCTCACCCATTATGGTAGCGAGGCACTGCCAATTTAAGCATCCAATTGATCTAACCCCAAGTGAAATTATGCCTAATGGACCTGTATATCATCATTCGTTGATGGAAAATGATGAAATCAAGCGCCAGATCCAAGAGTTGCTTCAAAATGGGTACATCAGACCCAACTCCTCCCCTTGTGGAAGCCTAATTGTACTAGTGCAGAATAAATACGTGACCTAGCGGCTCTACATTTATTACAGAGAATTAAACAAAATCATAGTCAAGAACCGGTATCTAATTCCCTGAATTGATGAAATTCTTGACCAACTCAAGGGGCAAAGTTCTTTGGCAAGATTGACCTAAAGTTTGGTTACCACCAGGTTCCCATCAAACCAACTGATGTATGGAAGACAACTTTCAAATATAAATAAGGTCTCTTTGAATGGTTGGTCATGCCATTTGGCTTAACAAATACACCAACCACTTTCATGACGTTGATGGATGATGTATTAAGACCCTTCGCCAACTCTTTTGTGGTGGTATATCTAGATGACATCCTCATCTTTAGCAGAACTTGGGAGGATAACATGCAACATATTCAACAGTTTTTTATCACTCTGCGGCAACACAAGCTATATGCCAACTTGGAAAAATGATCCTTCGGCTTGAAGATGGTACAATACTTGGGATACATTGTTGATGAGCATGGGGTACATGTGGATCCATCTAAGATCCAAGTCATATGTGATTGGCTAGCCTTGACCATACTAACCGAGCTTCAGAGCTTCTTAGGACTTTCCAACATCTACCAATGATTCATGTTGGGATTCTCCCATATTGCATGGGCCCTCAACCAAGTGACCAAGGGAGGTGCCAGGGAAAATTTCACATGGGGCAAGGCACAACAAAGAGAATTTGATGATCTGAAGAATCAGTTGTTCTCATCTCTAGTACTCTCCTTACCTGATCTGCAACAACTGCTCGAGATTGAGACTTATGCATCTGACTATGTTGTAGGCACAATTCTCACTCATCACGGTCATCCAGTCGCATACCATAGTGAGACACTATTAGATATTGTCGAGAAGTACTCCACCTATGACAAGGAAATGTATTGCATTGTGCAAGCCTGTCATCAATGGAAACATTACATTTTGGGAAAGGAGACAATCATCCACACTGATCACAAGCCTCTGCAGTTCATATAGACATAAGGGAAGTTGCAGAACAACCACCATCAAAAGTGGTCCACATACCCACAACAGTTTCATATCAACATCAAATATAAGATAGGGAGTGAAAATCGTGTCATTGACTACCTCATTTGACCTCCCATGTCTACACTCACCACCGTGCTCCATTCCTATGGGAATGATCCATTAGAGTGGCCCCAACTTTATCAAGGAGATCCTCACTTCACCACCACCTATCAACTCTTGGGTACAGACACAAATGTCAGCAATTTTCACATTCAGGATTCGTTGTTATGCCATATAGGCCATCTCTATACTCCTGAAAGTGAGTGTGCAAAGATGATTTTGGAGGCTCACTATAGTCAGATGGAAGAACATTTTGGTGTGGAGAAAACTGTGGCCATTCTACAAAAAAAAAAAAATATTGGAAAAAACTTCGACAAGACGTCAACAAGTATATCATATCCTGCACTTCCTATGCCATTTCCAAGCCAACCATAAAGAACCAAGGCTTATACACCCATCTTCCTACTATCTAGAGGCCTTGGGAATCCATCTCGATGGATTACATGTCTTGTTGGTTGTGGAGCCTGGTTATCTTCCTGATTTAGAGGTCTTTGTTTTCATCTGTGTTTATACCCCATGAAGACTTTACACCCCAGAATAATGTACACTCCTCCACGTGGGGGAGTGCAGGGGGGAGTTACCCCCCCTGTGGGGTCTGGGGGGGATATCCCCCTGGCTGTGGGGTCTGGAGGCAAGTGGGCCCCCGATAGGGGTTCGCAGGCAAAGCCCCTTAAGGAAACATTTCCTTGTAAATGTATATTTTAATTTCATAGTAAATCTGGACCGTTCATTATAAGGTCATAGATTTGATGGTAGAAGTTATGTTAGGGTTTTTTTCCCTAGAAGGCAACCCTCTTTTATGAAGGAAATGTATTGCGGCTATGTATCATTGTGAATATTGTATTCTAAGTGAGGAGACTATGAGAGAAAGAAGAGGAAGTTACAACATGTTTGATGTAAGTTGTATCCCTTTGTTTGCTAGATAATAATAAAGGAAGGACCTGATAATTTATTTAGTGGAAGTAGCCCACACTAGGTGAACCACGTATATCCGTGTCTCTATTGTATTGTGTATCTTCTATGTTTTATTTCTAAATTTGTTTTATTTTATTGCTCTATGATCCTTCTTTTGTAACAACTGGTATCAGAGCAAAAGGTAACTCATAGGAAAAGAGGGTTCCTGGTTCAAGTGGGAGAAATGGCGGAATAAGGAAAGTTTAGGGTCGAGAAATTTAATGGTCAAAACTACAAGTTATGGAAGATGCATATGGAAGATTATTTATATCAGAAGGATCTATTCCTACCATTGGGTGGAATAGCAAAGAATCTGACGGCCATGAAAGATGAAAAATGGGAGGTTCTTGACAGAAAGGCACTAGGAACGATATGGTTGAGCCTGGAAGCATTGGTGGCTTTCAATACTTAGAAAGAAAAGACAATGAAGGAGTTGATGGACGCATTGGATAAACTATATGAAAAACCCTTGATGTCCAACAAGGTATTTCTAATGAATAGATTATTTAATATGAAGATGTCAGAAGGTGGGTCTGTTGCAGATCATTTAAATGAATTTAATACAGTTACTAATCAACTAAGTTCTGTAAAAGTGGAATTTGATGATGAGGTCAGGGTTGTTCTAATCTTGTGCTCATTGCCCGAAAGCTGGAACGACTTGGTCATGGATGTAAGTAACTATGTCTCTAGTTAAAACACTTTAAAATTTGATGATGTTGTTGAACTTGTCCTTAGTGAGGAAATGCGACGGAAAATCACAGGTGAGACATTAGGTAATGTGTTAAAAATGGAGAAGGGGGAAGACAAAAGGATAGAGGAAAGGGCTTAGGGAACCATGAGAATTCTAGGAAGGGCATATCCAAATCCATATTTAGAAATATAGAGTGTTTGAATTGTGGGAAGAAATGACATCTGAAGAAAGATTGAAGAGCTCCAAAGAAACAAAGAGATGGACAACAAGAGAAAAATCAGGAAGAAAATGTAACATGTGATGTGTTACAAGATGATTTGATTCTTTCTGTAGATAATATTTATGAGTCTTGGGTAGTAGATTCAGGGGCTTCATTTCATGCCACACCCCATAGGAAACATTTTCTAGATTATGTTCAAGGTGGTTTTGGACAGGTTCATTTGGGTGATGGTGCACCATGCAAAATTGTTGGAATGGGAAAGGTAAAAATAAAGCAAGGAAATGGAAACCAACGATTGTTGAAAGAGGTAAGACATGCCCCAGATCTAAGGAAAAATCTATTTTCAACAGGGAATTTGGCAAGGGAAGTTTGTATATCCATATTTACAGATAAGGTGTGTAAGTTCACCAAAGGATCATTGGTGATAGCAAAAGGAGAGAAGGTAGGTACATTGTATATATGTGTTGGTAATATTGACTCTTCAATCTCTTTAGCTTCTACAAGATTGGATACAACACTGTGGAATAATAGTCTTGGACACATGAGGGAGAAAGGTATGCAGATACTTCACAAAACACATTTGTTTCCAGATCTTAAACAAATTGATTTGGATTTTTGTGAGCATTGTTTTTATGGAAAATAGAAGAGAGTCAGATTTCTCAGAGTCAAAAAAGAAAAGAAGAGTCACAAGTTAGAGCTTGTGTATACAGATGTATGGGGACCAACTCAGGTATCGTCTCTTGGTGGATCTCATTATTATGTTACTTTCATTGATGATGCAACTAGAAAAAATTGGGTTTATTGCATTCGACAAAAATATGATGTTTTTTATACTTTTAAGAAATGGAAAGCTTTGGTTGAGAATGAGACATGAAAAATGTTGAAGTGTCTCTGATCAGAAAATGGAGGTGAATATTGTAGAAAGGAGTTTGATGATTATTGTTCATAACATGGGATTCGTAGAGAGAAGACAGTTCCAGGAACACCACAAGAAAATGGTGTGTCAAAAAGGATGAACATAACAATCATGGAGCGTGCAAGGAGTATGAGATTGCATGCTAGTTTTTCCTTAAAGTTCTAGAAAGATTTTGTAGATATTGTTGTTTACTTAATAAACAAAGGACCTTCAAGATCTTTGGAGGGTAGAATTAAAGAAGAGGTATGGACAGGTAAAAAGGTAAACTATTCTTTTTTGAAGACTTTCGGTTGTGAATACTTTGTCCATATTGATAAAGAAAATAGAATGTAAAGCTTGAGGAAAAATCCAAGAAGTGTACCTTTATTGGATACAATGTTAATGATTTTGGTTATTGCTTATGGGATTATGAAAATAACAAAATCATTAGGAGTAGAGATGTCATATTCAATGAGAAGGTCATGTACAAAGATCAGTTGCAGGGAAAGAAACAAGAAAAAGAAAAACCAAAATACACAATGCTTGATGAGATCACTGAAAAAGAAATTCCAAAGGTACCAGAAAATCAAAATGTACAACAACGGGATTAACAGGTACCTCAAAATATTGCAAGTGTTGTTAGAATATCTACCAGGTTAAGTAGACCCCCTGAACGATACTCTCCTTCATTGTATGATTTATTGTTGATTGATTCTGGTGAACCAAAATGTTATGAAGAGGCAATGCAGGTAGACACCAAAAAGAAGTGAGAGCAAGGCATGAAAGAGGAAATGGATTCCTTGGTAAATAACCAGACTTGGGACTTGGTTCAGTTGCCTACAAGAAAAAGAGCATTGTAGAATAAATGGGTTTACAAGTTGAAGGAAGAATATGGAGGAAAAAAGAGGTACAAGGCTAGACTTGTTGTAAAGGGGTTTGCACAAAAGAAAGGTATAAATTTTGATTAAATATTTTCTCTTGTTGTTAAAATGACTTCAATTAGGACTATTTTAAGTCTTGTGGAAATAGAATATTTGCATCTTGAACAATTAGATGTAAAAACAACTTTTCTCCATGAGGATTTGGAGGAATAGATTTATATGTAGCAGCCACAGGGGTATGAGGTCAAAGGGAAGGAGAATTTGGTATGCACATTGAAGAAGAGATTCTATGGCATAAAGCAAGCTCCAAGGCAGTGGTATTTGAAGTTTGACAGGTTTATGACATAACAAGGTTATAGTAGATGTCATTTTGATCATTGTGCTTATTTTAAAAAGATAGAAAATGGAAGCTATATTATCTTGCTATTGTATGTAGATGGCATGCTTGTTGCAGGGTCTAATATGCAGGATATAAATGTGCTCAAGAAGAAATTAGATAATTCATATACAATGAAGGATTTGGGTGCTAAAAAGAAAATCATTGGTATGAGAATAACAAGAGACAGGAAAAAACGCAAATTGACATTGTCTCAAGGTGAGTACATAGAGAAGGTGTTGGAGAGGTTTAGAATGCAGAATGCAAAACCAGTTAATACACCTTTGGCCAACCATTTCAAATTAACTAAGGAAATGTGTCCCAAGACATGGGAGGAGATAGAATACATGTCCAGGGTCCCTTATTCATCAACAGTTGGTAGTTTGATGTATGCGATGGTTTGCACAAGACCATATATTGCACATGCAATGGGAGTTGTGAGAAGGTATATGAACAATCCAGGTAAATAAAATTGGGAGATAGTAAAGTGAATTCTCAAGTATTTGAGAGGTACTTCTACTCATGGATTATGTTTTGGAGGTTCATAGACTTTTCTACAGGGATATGTTGATTCAGATATGGCAGGTGATAAAGATAGGAGGAAGAGCAGCACAGGGTATGTTTTTACTATAGGTGTAACAACAGTAAGTTGGATTTCGAAACTAAAAAATGTTGTTTCACTTTCAACAACATTAGTAGAGTATGTTGCTGCTACAGAGGCTAGTAAAGAAATCATTTGGTTATAGAGGTTTATGGAGGAATTGGGAAAGAAGCAGGAGAATAGCATGTTGTATTGTGACAGTGTGAGTGCCATTCATATTGCAAAGAACTCAGCCTTCAATTGAATACTAATCATATACAACTCAAGTACCATTTCATACGATCTGTCTTGGAAGATGGACTTTTGAAGTTGGAAAAGATACACACTAGTTAGAATCATGCATACATGTTAAATAAGGGAGTAACCAAGGAGAAATTGTGTTCCTGCTTAGTTTCAATTGGTCTTCAAGCATGAATATGAAGATGAGAAATTTTCTAGGTCCAAGAAGGATCATACTCCAGTAGATAAAAAATGGTGGATTTGTTGAGATCAGTCTCCAAGTTGGAGATTGTTGGTTGTGGAGCCTTATTATCTTCCTGATTCAGAGGTCTTTGTTTTCAGCCGTGTTTATACCCCATGAAAAATTTACGCCCATAAATAATGTACTCTCCTCCACGAGGGGGAGTACAAGGGGGGTTACCCGGGCTATGGGGTCCGAGGGGGCTATCCCCCTGGCTGGGGGGTCCAGGGGCAAGCGGGCCCCCGAAGGAAAAATTACATTGTAAATGTATATTGTAATTTCATAGTAAATCTGGACCATTCATTATAAGGTCGTAGATCTGGCAGTACAAGTTATGTTAGGGATTTTTTCCCTAGAAGGAAACCCTCTTTTATGAGGGAAATGTATTACGGTTATGTATCATTGTGAATATTGTATTCTGAGTGGGGAGACTGTGATAGAAAGAAGAGGAAGTTACAATGGGTGTGTCATAGGTTGTATCCCTTCATTTGTTGGATAATAATAAAGGAAGGACCTGGCGATTTCTCTGGTGGACGTAACCCACACTGGGTGAACCATGTATATCTGTGTCTCTATTGTATTGTGTATCTTCCGTGTTTTATTTCCACATTTTTTTTATTTTATTGCTCTGCGATCCTATTTTTCTAACATGTCTCACCTTCCATCCACCAAGCAAGGAAATGATTGTGTATATTTGGTGGTTGATAGGTTTTCAAAAATGACCATTCTCATATCCTTCAAGAAGAGCATCAAAACAACAGATACTACCAAATTCTTCTTCAAATGAGTGTGGGTTCATTTTTGGATGCCACGGACCATCATCTCTGATCGGGACAACATGTTCCTCAACATATTTTGGTCGAGTCGCTGGTCACTGTTGGACACCAAGCTCACTAAATCCACTGCCTTTCACCCTCAAAACGACGACCAAACAAAGGTCATCAATTGGATGATTGTGCACACCCTACACATGTATAACTCTAAGAATCCACATACATGGGAGGAGAGTCTTCCCTATGTTCATCACAGCTACAAACGGGCTCTCCATAGCTCCACCAACCATAACCCCTTTCAGGTGGGGTTGGGATTCCAACCCTTGGGTCTCATTGATGTTGCACTACCTTTTGCAACCACACAGACATATTCTTCCCATGTTCAGTTTGAGGCCAAAAAAACCACCAGATTCATTGAGTGGATTTATCACATCGACCAACATGTCTATGAGATTTTGCAGAAAGCCAATGCTAAGTACAAGAAATTCCATGATCAACACGAGGTACCGCACAAGTTTTAGGTGGGATACAAGGTCTGGTTACATTTGCATAAAGAATGCCTTACAGGTCCCCATCAAAATCTTTGTCTACTTCGCTATGGTCCTTACACCATCACCAAGGTTGTGGGTGATAATTCTTTTGAGCTCAACACTCCCCCCTTCCTTGAATTTCACCCAATGTTCAATGTGGACCTCCTCCGACCATATTTTCCACTATTATTGGACACCTTGGAGATCGCAGAACAGTTGACACCAATAGAGCTCAACCCTAACTGCATGGAATAGGCATCCACTGATCAGAAAGTGGACACACAGGTCAAGGGCACTCGCCAACAAAGGATCCAGCTTTATCGGGTTGTCAAGGCAGGGAAACTCTTGTACCAAAGAAAGCAAATCACCCGAAGCCAAATTCAGCAAAATATTCCTCACCTGATGGGGGCGCTCAACGAAATGGAGATCATTAATTTCTAAGGGGGGAGGACTGGTCCAAGTGGATATTGGTGGTCACCGACCTATTCCAACTAGCTCTGCTTGACATTTTTTAGTTCAACACGTTCTTCTGTAATTCTTTGTAAATGTGGGTTCTACACTTACGAGGTTTTTTGACTCCCTACACAACTTCCAGGTGGAGATTGGTGGCCGCCCACCTAATCCAACTGGCTTATTTTGGAAGTTTTCATGTAATTCCATGGTCATTTTAGGGCCCTAAATGGTGTTTTTTTGGCTTGCCAGAGTCAAACTGCATATGAAGTCATATGTTGATGGAATAATGTATGTTTCTCAAAAATACCTTTCCAACGGGCTATCACATGCCTAAAACAGATGTCGTATGCAAAAGTTACGACCCTGGGAAGTTCGAGCAAGTTGTTTTCAATTATGTAGTTTTACAAATTCAGCCTATTTTATTTATTCAATAGAAGTTATTGTTCACTCAATATCTTTTTTTGTTCTTTGTATCTCGGTTTTATTGTATTCAATCTGAAATTCATTTTGTTCCACTCATAAATTTGGGTCATGTTGTTTCTCTCAGGTGTTCCTCTTCTCGATTAAATTCAAAGTCTTACACAAAGTTTTCTTTAAATTCCTCCCAATTTAACATATGGCCGCAAGATTCTTCAATCTTATACCATTTATTTGGTAATTCATCTAATGTGATTGGAAACATGTGGGTCCATACCCTTTCCTCTTTGTAACCTATCCTTTTCCACTCGATTTCGCATCAATGAATATGTTATATACTAGATCATACCCAATCTTGAAAATGGGGATATCAGCCACTTTGGATAGCTTCTGGTCTCTGAAACGTTTGATGAAATATGTTGACATGGTCATCCATATTTGTAACCTGGGCGAGTGTGTTTCCCACCATCTTGCAGCTTGGCCTGTGAAGGTTTCCACAAGGCTCTACATCCTACCTTTCTCTCTAATGGATTTCTACACTTCGTCGACATGTGTCGAAGGTGTATGTCGTTCATTATATTGTAAGGGATTTCTTATTCAACCGTCGGTCGGTATGAGAGTGGGAGCCTGTTGAATTTTCTTTTCATATACTATTGGAAATTCTTGTATCGAGTAGAATGTTCTGAGATTCTTTGGGATGATTTCAATGGACCAACAATATTTCGTGTGTGCTTCATAATTCTCGATTTTCCAGTTATATAGATCAGAGTCAGAATTATGTCCAACCAACATGGGAGATTCTCTCAAAATTTCTCTTTGTGCAGTCAGTTCTACATAATCTCTTTGTTTATTTTTTATTTGATATAGGCACCGTCCTCTTGGTCTTCATCCCATGATTCATTCCATGGTTTTCCTTCTTTTAGATCCAAGGGAATGATTGTTTTTCTTCCATCGCTTTTAATTTGATTTTATCTTTTTCCAGAGAGATATTTACTTTCATTTTTTGACCCCATGGTAGACCGACAAGTGCTATATACGTCGTCATCCCCATGACTAGGGTGATGAATTCATATTCGAATTGAGTCAGAATACCCATTATTTGAGTGTCAGTGTTTCTGAGTATACCAATGGGCTCTATCAACCTTTGATCCACAAGTTTGAGATAGTTGAGAGTTGGTGCTAAAGAAAGTCAACCTAGTCTTATCCAAGTTTCTTGGGGTAATATATTAACTTGAGATCCAAAATAGAAAACTACGTGTTTGATCAATACTTCATTGATTTCTACATAAACTCGTGGGTCATAATATTATGCGTATATGAGAGTTGCCTACCATCCTTTGATGGCCTTTGTCCTTCTTTGTATTCTTTTAATATATTTAGCAGTTCTAGCAATCGACCGACTAACTGTTTTTCATGTAATAGTTGTAGGAATTCTTGTATAATATCTTCATTATGTATTCCAATGTTTTTCTTAAAGAATCTGATAGATTCTTTCATAATTTGTTCTTCTTTATCAGGATTTGGAAAGAAACTATCCTTCCTTCTCTGTTGGTCATGTAAGGTGGTATTATTAATATCCCGTCCCATGCCATATCTTGTGATGATATTTAAATTATTTGAATTCAACACTTCTTCTTTTGATACTACGTGTAGAAGATTTACATTTTTTCTCGTCATAATTTTTTCGAGTACTATTGGGAACTCTTCTAATGAGTGGTCACCAACACCGCATATATTGCATAATTTCAAGTCGATTCTATGTTTCATTGGGAAATCTAGACTGATGTGGCCATCTTTACAACAATTTTAGCAGTATGGTCATCATCGACCTCGACCTCGACCACCGAATCAAGCATGACCTCCTTGACCTTGACCTCGACAGTAGTAGTCATCTCTTCGAGCGTAATTGTTAGCTTGGTTGGTGGCTTCTATGTAATAGAGTGTTCATACATTGGCTTTATTTCGTGCATTAAAATGACATTCTGATGTTTTGTGATTGGAAGCTTCGCAAATATGGTACCACTTAGTTTTTTTCAAATTATGTGGCAATATTGTACATTATAATCAGTCAAACACTCACATGTGTTACAATATTTTTGAGCTTGTATTATGTGTGCATTTGTTGTTGGTGGTGGCTGATTGCTAAGGTTAAATGTTTCCTCTGTATGTCCTTCTTCATAGCATGAAGTGCACCAAAGTTCATCTCTCCTTATGGACAAATTCTTTATCGTTTGTTGTAAGTTCTCTATTTTTTCTTCAAGTCTTTTAGTCGATGAAGAAGTCGATGGGTCATCGTGATCCAACTCAATGCACTGTGATTTTTGTAATCCATATTCATAGGTGTTCATTTCATACAAGCGTAGTGGGGAGCGGATCTATTATAATAAACCAGTTACATACCAATGAACTGGAAATATTTGGTTGATTGTTGTCGGAATTTGGCTCAAGAGATCTTTGAATCTTTTATCATACTCCTGTATCGACTCGCCTGGTCATTGTTTTATTTATTTTAAATTTTGTGCATCCAAGTGTGTGACATATTGGACTTTGAAAAATGTTAGAAAAACTATATTTATGTCTAAATTTTTTTGGTTTTGATTTTCTGTGAAGTTCATAAACCATGTCAGGGCACAATGTTAGAGGGCAGCTCTGAATTGTGCCATCTATTTATCTTCATCTGTGATGTTTACGGTATCTCAGAATTTTCCGCACATGAACAAGTGTCTTTTTGGGTCCTCATCTCCCTCGTATAGGGGGATGTGGTTGAATCCCATTTTTATTGTCTTTTTAGAGGTACTCACTTTCTGTGGTGTTTGAGTTACCACAATTTTCGACTAAGTTGTTGAATCCTCGGTCAGGTTTTCTTGTGTCACTTTTTTTTTTGGTTGATATTTTAATGGGTGGTACTCAAGGAATAAGTGTTTCTTGTTGACTACATAAAGTATCTCTTCGGTTTGAGAACTTTGATTTTTATACTCGACTAAACATTGCTCCAATAGTCATGTCAATTCATGACTATAACTAGTTTCTTTTCTTGATAATAGATTTGGAAAGGGAGTCGAGTTAGTGAGATCCTTAATTTGGATGAGCATGTTTTCAGCTTCATTTTTCTGGCTCAACAATGATTGCATCTCGTAGGTTTCCATGCTCGTTGGTTCTATACCATAATCTTGCATATTGGTCATCAAACTGAAGTCTTTGCTAGAGAAATTATTTTATTCGTGGGCTAGTTTCTGGTGCAGGAGAAGTGTGTATCGTTGGTCCTGTCTCTTCATAGTCCATGCTTTCAGGTTCTTCTTTCGGTTGATAGGCATTCAATCTAGCCTCTATAAAATCTACATCACTACTTCTATCAAGGGCCACCGGAGTTGTTGTTATTTCCAGATTTGGTCGATTCATTTCAGAATTAGAACGCTCACACTCTCTATCAAGATTACCCTCCTCGATCATTTTTCTATTTAACTTCTGATTATTCCATAGATTACAAATTTATTCCCTTTTCTTTTGCCTTTTGTTTCGCTCTAATCTCTAGATGTTAGTGGATTGCTTGTGTGCTTGCTTTTCTCTCAATAACATTTATGCTTCGGTAATCATAAATTTTGGTATGCTTTCCTTGTGGAATCTCACAAATTCAACTGACCCCCCATCACCACCCCGACTTACTTGAAGTCGATATTAATGGCCATGTTCATTTATTCAAAAAATAATCCCAAGCTCGTCTTGTGTCTTTGCACTTTGTGTCAAGAAATTCTTCCCACTCTTCATCCCTCTCTTGATAGTCACTATTTGGTAACGGTGTTCCTAGTTGAGGTCGGTATTGAACAATGTCACTGACTCCCTTGTCGAGGAGGAATATATGAAGAAGTGTCGAAACAATACACAAGAATCCTTTGTGCAATTCGGTCTAAAATTTGTATTTTATTCTATCAAGAGATGTTCGATCTTCGACAGCTTGCTCTGAGATATTGTCTTCTAAAAATATCAGAAACCAGTCATGAAAATTCATTCATCCTTCGTTCATAAGGTTGAGGCCTAGTTTCTTGTCAGTTGTCAAATTACGCATTACCCGACTTGTTGATGTACTGAAATAACACTTCATCAAGGAATTATAAAAACGTTTCATGGGTTTCTGAGAAGAATCTTTCTCTTTCTTCTGCGAGTGAAATATTGTTTCTTCCAGTGTAATTCTTGATGTAATTCTCAGTCTTGTTCTCCCACCATTCACGTATGTCTTGAAGGGTTAAAATTTATGTATACTTCTTCATGCCCAGGTCTAGAACTACCAGAAATGGAACCAATGTTGTAATCTAAGGGAAACTAGGGAGAGTTACCAATAGTCCTTACATAAGCAACATAGAATACACACACACACACACACATATATATATAGAAAATGATATACACAAGTAGTGACAACCCAAAGATATATATTTATTAAAGGATATAGTAATGCAATACAATGTATACAATCTCTCGCATAGAGATATCAAAGTCTCCATGTGCTTGTCTATTTATATTCCTACATGTCTAGTTACTAGGCAGTTCTAACTACTTAACTGCCTGGGTCAATCGGTTAGCAGATACTTCAACCAACTTACATTTTCGACTACAATAATCGACCAACTATCTCTTATTCGATTGTCGGGTCTAGTCGACATATTCGACTAGCCCATACAACAATACTTCAAATGGGGGTTTCTTCTTCTCATTGCTTTTATTGGTCTTAGAGAAAAAAATTCTATTATGCTATAGTTTTTACTTTTGCAAAACTTTGTTAACAAGTATGACTAAGGGTAAGACCTTTTTTGAAGTGTTTGGTGCACTTGAAATATGTAATTTTCATGTTATATATGAATAAATATTAATTTTTTTAATGTGAAAAAAAAGAGATGATTTTTCCTTGAGAAAAGAAGTTTTACTTCCTCCGTGGCAAAAAAAAAATATCTAAATAAATATGATACTTTATTAAATGCAATACTTTATTAAATACGATACTTTATTACCAATTATATAGCATGAGTCATTTCATTCTTTATACCTATTAATATGTAATAAAAAGATTAATTTTAATGAAACGATATAAAACCATGATTACTTTATCTCATAAATGTAAGAAATTAAATTGCACACAATGTGGAAAGATAAATAAAAAAAAGCTTCATCAATATTATTGTAGTTCATCCTATAAAACTTATTTATAAAACCACAAAAGTGTGGAGGTGCAACCACTTAATTTCTAACATCAATATTAATATTACATTCCACAAAGTGTGTGGGGGTGTAGCCACTTAATTTCTCACATCAATATTAATATTACATTGCATGGGTTACATATCCAACATATATTAACATCATATATTAACATCAATATCGATAACTCTTACATGAAGTAGCATGATATAGGTTCACTTTCATAGCATAATGGTGTAAATTATCTCAGTTAATGGTGTAAATCATAGCATAATGGTGTAGATTATCTCAGTTTATGATCGATACCTATATGGTAATTTATATAAGGGTTTTACAAAGATAAAAGTTAATGAGGTTATGATAGAGTTCATATTCATGAACATAATACAATATTTCAAATTTAGTGCATGATTGTGTAAAATGTTGATGAATCTCATTTCCATTTTATGGTCGATACCTATATGGTAATTTATATAAGAGCTTTGCAAAAATAAATGTTAATGAGATTATGATATTCATGAACGTAATACAATATTTCAAATTTAGTGCATTGCTATGTAAAAATGTTGATGAATCTCATTTCCACTTTATAGAGTAACTAGCCTTTTAAATGCCATCATATATTTTTAATAATTAAAATAAAGTTTTAAAACTAATTTTTTTTTTTTTTTTAAGGAAAACCAATCACTTTAAACTTTTTAGGAAACTATTTTCAATTAATTTCATGTTTAAATTTTGTATTTATTATTTAGAAATTTTTTAACATTAAAATGTAATAATAACAATTATTTAAAGTAAAAAAAATAAAATTTAAAACACTAAATTAATTTGAAATTTACTATTTAGATTTCAGTTTCTTCACTAACATGTTTCCAACAACTCATATCATTTTTTATGTTAAAAATAAGCATTAAAAGAAAATAAATTCAAAAAATTATGTTGATAGAAACCTTTAAATTATATCTCACTACACACCTCTCTCACTCATATGTAAGTGCAATGCTTTCGAGAAAAACCCAAAGCAAAATTTAAGAAATTAATAGACTATACAAAAGGTACATAATCCTTTTCATTTACCAAGATTGACTAATGTTGATGTTGGCAAATTCCTTTCAAGTTTAAAGATGGGATTTTAGACTCATAAATTGTTGGTATCTACAAAAGTTATTGATTTTATGTGATAACATCCTCCCTTATCCTGGTAGTAACTTTGGTCTTATACTTTGTGAGTACTCTTTGACTTATTGTTGGTCCTCGACCAAGTTTTGAGGAAACATTGGTCGTGGTTGACCATTTTGGGGACTTCGACAGGTTGGTCGAAGATGGAACGCCCAGGCGAAGCGAAGATCATGGGATCTCACCCATTTTGTGGGTTTTTTGGGCTTTTTGGGTTTATGTAACAGGTATGGGATGTCGGCCCATGGGTTTACCCATGCTTAGGACTTTTTGTAATGTATAAATAAGTAGCTAGGCAATGTAAGTTGGGGTGTTCTAGAGGTCATTGGCTTAGTGCATGACTAGAGTATGTTAAGACTTGCAGAGCTAAGTGCAAGTGATTGTAAGAGGCTTTGTGCACAGATTGTGTAAGGCTTTGTGCCTTGACCTTATCCGGGGAAGGAAGATCTGGCGAGGTGCGCGCAGATCTCCTGTCCTTTGTGGAGTTGGCTCTGTGGCTTGGTGCCTATAAGAAGATTGGAGACTAATAAAGAAGAAGAAGAAGAGTTGGTGAATGTAGCCCCACATTGGGGTGAACCATGTATATCATGTGTTGATGTGATTTGTGCAGTGATGTTCATGTTGTTTATGTGTTTATCTTCTTAGTGCATCAACCTTTATATATGTTAGATAGATGTATGAATACTTAGTGCTCTATTAATGGTAAATGAATGCTAGATTTGAGTTAATGTTATGTGCTAAATGATTGGAAAGTACTTGATCTTGGTTGTTACTGCGTTGTTCTGTATTTAGGGTTTAATCTGCGATGTGAATGAGATTTATGTACTAATTCATGTTGATTAGTTAAGTACTTTGTTAAGTGTTGTAATCACAGATCTGTGTCCTATCTAGGTTGTAGACACCTGAGTCCTACAACCCCTCCTTCCTCTACCTCGAGTGAGACTTCATCTGCTTCGCAGGTGTTGCCGAAAGGGCCAATAGTTAGGGTTTTGTTGGTGCGTTGCTGAAGCGTTGAACCTTGGGTCTGTCCCTGTGCCAACAAATGGTTCCGTTGTCGGGACATGAAACTGTGATTGTTGGGAACTGAAGAAAAGAGAAAGCTTTGTGCATAGATATGTTGATGTATTGTGCAATATTCTACTTGACTTGAGAAACTCGGTGCTAAGAGAGAAGCTCGATCTGAAGAAAAGAGGTAAGATCTTAAAGCTTTGTGCTCTGGTAAAGGTAAGATAAGTGGAAATTTTTTCTTCGGAAATAGATATGTTTGATAGATTTTGTCCTAGTCTGAAAACTAGGGCACGACTAGAAGAAAGAGTTGATCTGAATAAATTTGATAGAGATAGTGAAAGATATGTTATTCTTATGCATAGAAATAATTTTTGGAATAACAAATGGATGCAGGAACCTAGAAAGAATTTTTGCAAATTGCAGGTCCATCATTATGATCCCAATGTGCAGTACAGGAAAAGTTGGGGATCGTTTAAAAGAAAGAGAGGATTGACACTGTGTTATAATTGCAGAAGACCAGGACATCTTGCTAAGGAATGCCCTGGTATAGGTCCTATTTGTATTTGTTGTAAATCTATTGGTCATGAAGTTGAGTATTGCCCTAGAATGATTGCTAAAGTTGAAAAGATGAACATGAGACAAGAAAACTGTAAAGAAGGAAAAAAGACTAAGGATATGTTAGAGAACCAGAAAGAATTAGAGACTATATTATTACAGATGAAAGAAGCATTGAATAATCACAGAGACATCAGGCTACCAGAGATCTTAAATGATAAGCAGTGCATAGAAACAAGAATAGAATACTTCGACATAGACTGTGTATTGGATGAAGAAACACATGTGAATATTAGACCATAAAGCACTTGGGAAATTTTCAGAAAGCCTGTTATGATTCCTTCATTGTGAGGGATAAGATTGTTTAAAGGAAAGATGATAACCCTATGTGGAATAGTTACTAATGTGCCTATGATTTCCCATGAAGCATCGATCAAAGAAGAATTTGAAGTCATTAAATTCGTTGAGAACAGTGCCCCTTTTTTACTTTTGTTAGGAAAGACCTGGATTGAGAAAGATCAGATCCGAAGGAAAGCAGAGGAGAAAGATGCAAAACAGAAAAAGCAAGAATTAAGGGACTTCATAGATAGAAAAACAAAACGACTAATACAAGAACAAGAGGATAAGTCGGAGCAACATAAGGCCATAGAACTAGATATCGAAGCTGGAAGAACACAAGAAGGTTTAGAGAACCTTTCCATACAGGAAATAAGTGCATTCACCTCGGAAATAGTAAGAAAAGTGGTATTACCTTTAAAACCTTTGGAACACCCTCAGCAGTGTGAAGTTACTAAGTTAAGAGAAGACAAGAATAAGAATGGAAAGAGGAATCTAGAGACTCAAATCACAGGAAAGAAGACCAGAAAGCTCAGTAAGAAGAAAGCAAAATTAGAAAAACTGCAAGAAGTTCCAGAGGAGACTTCGCAGAAGGCAGACTTGTAGAACTTGAACCTCATCGGATTAGTTGAACCGCACAAAATGGGACTTCGCCATGGCAAAGCTATATGGCCATTGGAGGCGTTTCGACCGTTAGAATGATGCTCCGGAATGGCTAGAAATGTAGTTATTGCTGGAAAGATTTCCATTGGATCGTTCAGACCATGCCTTAACGGATGGAATCATATTGATTGAGGCATTCCTCCCTGTTGGAGAAATTAGTTACGACATTTCTTATTTAATCTGTCAGAGGCTGCGTTGAGACCACTTTTTGCAAACTGAGATATCCAAGCTAACAGAGAATTGATTTCACACTGCATTGTGTTGTCTAGACCTCGCAATTCATTCGATTACCTTAAGTGTTCGTTTGCCTACCCGAGTTGTTTTATTACGAGTGTGAATGTCAGGCGAGCATAGAACGCTAGAGAAATCTATGGAGGAGATTTTGATTGACCTTATGGCTGAGAGATTCATGTCTGTAGAGATACAAGCGTCATCGATGGGTGGATTACAAGCATCCCCCTCGATTGGATGTTGATCTATCTGAACCACGACTGAGAAAAGGAGAAAGCACCACAATGATCTAGCTAACATGAAGCAGATCCCGTCGGTATTGCCATAGTACATCCCACCTCTGGCTGGTGCAGTTATTTGTGACAGCGTCCCACGTGACTTTGAGTACACACTCATCACTTTGTACCTCCCAAAGGGGATACGCACAGTCATACCTCATTTGGGACTGATCCCAACTCTCAATATCAATGACTTCAACCTTGGTGATAGGAAGAATTATGTGATTCTCTCACCGCATAGGTACCTGACAAAGACGACTAGGAAGAAGCCCAAGATAGTTCCCCAGGTTTGGATTAAGGATATCATGAGATCGACGATCTTGAACGTAATGAATATCCCCCACTTCGACCGACATCAGGAGGTTAACTCCTGTGTTAAAATCCTCCTGTGCTTCCATGGATGGTATCGGTGGCTTGACAGGCGTGTGACTGTGGATCTGGCGTTGATCCACCTAATCACTGGATTGAGCATGCAGGGACCGGACCCTCGACAATTCTACCTAGGGAAGGTTGTAGATCGCTCTCTAGCACAACGCATTAAGGAGAAATATGGTGATGTAGAGAAGGGGAAGCGAGGCTACAAGGTAGCCTCCATCCAAGATGGTGCAGTGTGCCTTTCTTGCCAGCTGATACCTAGCAAGCTCGTCAGAAAGAACCGTCTGAAACAATTCACGGGTTTCGTATTTGACCTCGTAGGGAAGTGTGTCGAAGGGATGCATATGAACTGGACAAGCTACATCATCAATGAGTTGGAGAAGGACTTTCGCGAAGCGTAGGACCAAGGCTACGAATTCCACTTCAGTTGGTTGTTGATTTTAATTGCATTTGTCACCTGGAAAATGCTAGAAGGATCAACCTTACCGGAAGTTGAGCCATCAGAACCGTTGGTCGTGAGGTTCTCCACCTTGTGGTACATGAATGATATGGCGAAGCAGTGGCAGTCAAATGTTGTCTTCCATACCTACTACCTACCGTTGAAGTGCACCATTGAATCATTAACCCAAATGACACTGAATACACTCCATTAGTACAGGCCACTAGCGAAGTTCCACAAAGACTGACACTTCATCTACATCATCGCATGCAAGGATGAAAGTAAAGAGGAGTTGCAGTCGTACTATAAATTGATCGATGAACACATGGCTGAGATCACTAAGGAGTGGCCTGCAGAATTCCTTGTACCAGTCAAAGATGCAGAGCTCTCCAACCCCGACATCATCAGAAGCCCTTTGGTCACTCGGACTGAGTATGATGGACCGAGCAACGCAAAGAAAAATAATAAAAAGGAGGAAGTGTAGGAAATAGACAATGATCAGAAGGACAACGCATCAGAGGAAACTGTGCCTAACTCACCTGCAAAAGGAGGAGGAGATGAAGTGAACCAAGAAGAAGTAGGAGAAGGAGACAAGCAAGAAAAGGGCGAAGTGACACCGCCAAAGGATCCCTTTACAAAGGCCGAGATGCCAAATAAAAGGAAGGCTTCTCTGTAGAAACCCTCAGCACGGAAGAAGTCTCGAGCCAATAAGCCTTTGTCACAGAATGTGCTCACAGTGGACGATATCGAGCTCATCATCACAGCCATAGAATATACTTCAGAAGATATCCTGCAAAGACATGAAGCGAAACAATAAACTCTTTATGACAGAATAGAGAAGGAGCTCAAAGACATACAACAAGCTATCCAGTTGAGTCGCAAAGTGCCTATTGTGCCTTCTTCATCAGAAAGTGTAGAATTGGGGGATGATCCCACCCAACTACGCAGATTAGCAGATGCAACAAAGGCTCAACTTTATCAATCCCAAGAAGAAAAGGAACATACTACAGAGGCGATGAAGCAAGAAAAGGAGGAGGCCTTAGAGAAACTTCGAGTTGTGCAGTAGGAGAAAAGTGAAATTAGGGTGATGTTCGAGCAAAACAAAGAGAAGATGCAGGAAGAAAAAGACAAATTGCTCGTTGAGCAGGTTGCGATCAAGGAGGCAGTGACTAGGTTGGGCGTGGCACAGGAAGAATTAGAGTCAAATGAGATACAAGTTGGGAAGCTCACCTAAGCCATTCAACAGCTTCAAGAACAGATAACGGAGCTAGAACTCCAAGAAGTACCGAGCACTCCTCAAGAACTGTGGGATCAGAGCGAAGAAGATACTAGGAGTGCAGTAGAAAGAATCAGGGTGTTGGCCTCAGAATGTAAACAATTAAGTGATCAAAGTGCGCAGACCTATGACCACCTTGCAGAAGATCTGGAGTTAAGGATATTGGAAGCACAACTCCAGGAGGTGAAGTAGCAGGCGTCCACAGTGCAAGTATAGATGAAGTTTCTTACTATAGTTGAGAAGATGAAAAGGTCGCAGGAGCAGTGCGCAGTTCAGCAACAGGTTACTGCTATCCAGAGCAAGGTCATGGAAGTGACATAGAAGCTCTAGCCGATGCAGGATGAAGCCTGCACGCCTTTTGAAGAGATCGAAGGATAAGGATCACAGCTGGAACAAGTAGTCACGATAGTAGAACAACGCCTGGAAGGGCCTGTCACCAAGAAAGTAATTCAGGAGTTCACCGAGCAGGAGGCTCTGGCGAAGTAGCAAGTTGAGGCAGCTCGAGATAAGCTCAAGGCCTTCGAAGTGGTATTACCCAGATCAGAGTGACTCGGGACGAGTCACAGGTGAGTGTTGGGGGCATGTTGGCCCTTGACCAAGTTTTGAGGAAACATTCATGATGGTTGACCATTTTTGGGACTTCGACAGGTTGGTCGAAGACGAAGCACCCAAGCGAAGTGGAGATCGCGAGATCTCGCCCATTTTGTAGGCTTTTTCGGCTTTTTGGGTTTATGTAACGGGTATGGGATGTCGGCCCATGGGTTTACCCATGATTAGGCCTTTTTGTAATGTATAAATAAGTATCTAGGCGATGTAAGTTGGGGTGTTCTAGAGGTCATTGGCTTAGTGCATGACTAGAGTATGTTAAGACTTGTAGAGCTAAGTGCAAGTGATTATAAGAGGCTTTGTGAATAGACTGTGTAAGGATTTGTGCCCTAACCTTATTCGGGGAAGGAGGATCTGGCAAGGTGCACACAAATCTCTTGTCCTTTGTGGAGTTGGCTCTGTGGCTTGGTGCATGTAAGAAGATTGAAGGAGACTAATAAAGAAGATGAAGATTTGGTGGACGTAGCCCCACACTAGGGTGAACCACGTATATCCTGTGTTAATTTTCTTTGTGCAGTGATGTTCATGTTGTTTATGTGTTTATCTGCTTAGTGAACCGACCTTTATATATGTTAGATAGATGTATGGATGTTTAGTGCTCTATTAATGGTAAATGAATGCTAGATATGAGTTAATGCTATGTGCTAAATGATTGGAAAGTACTTGATCTTGGTTGTTATTGTGTTGTTCTGTATTTAGGGTTTAATCTGCGATGTGAATGAGATTTATGTACTAATGCATGTTGATTAGCTAAGTGCTTTGTTAAGTGTTGTAATCACAAATCTATGTCTTAGCTAGGTTGTAGACACCTGAGTCCTACAACCCCCCCTTCCTCTACCTCGGGTAAGACTTCATCTTCTTCGCAGATGTTGCTGAAAGGGTCGATAGTTAGGGTTTTTTTGGTGCACTGCTGAAGCGTTGAACCCCAGGTCTGCCCCTATGCCAACACTTATGATTAATAACTTTGTGATGCCTCTAATAATTGCAAGTCTTATACTATAGTGACATATGTCTATGTTGCGTTTTTATTCCACATTAATACTCTCCTTATAGTTTTGTGTGTACATTGAGTATATATTATGAATAATCCCACATGCATAAAAATTATGAGAAAAATGTGGCTTATAAGGAATTACCTTTTCGATGATAGCATTTACATATATT
>ML781215.1:415397-429036 GCA_009831015.1 Picea engelmannii | reverse complement strand
TGAGATGATCTCTTCAATAGCTTGTAGTTGATCTCTTAACTGAGAGATCCTCACAAAGTATGATGTTATGTTGTCATCATCATTCATCTTCATGTCACGGAGCTCATTCTTCAGACTCATTACTTGTCCAATGTTTCTGACCGGGAAGAGGTTTGTTAGGGCATCGTACATCTTCTTAGATGAATCAAGATGGGAGATGTAGGGTATCAAGTGGTCTTTTATAGAATCCACTATGATACTCATGCCATTGATGTCATTGTCTTTGAACTTCTCCATAGCTGCAACATTATGCGGTTCCTTCTCTTTTCCTTCTTCAAACTCTGGTTCCACGATCTTTCCTTTCATGATATCCAACACTTTATTCTTGGCAAGGATGAGGTCAATCCTTGTCTTCCACGCTCTGAAGTTAGAAGCCCCATCTAACTTGTTTTCTGACTTCATAGAGTAAGTCATGGCTGCTTTGACTTGGTCAACCCTAGATTTGACCAAAAACTCAAACTTGACATCTTGGCTTGCTGAGAGTACCAGGATATGCGCTAGGCTAGGGCGCACTAGTCTATCCAGAAATTAGGTCAATCCCTTCACTTAAGGTGCCTCAACGAGAGGATTAGGGTTTCTGCAACTGCACCTACTAGTAACCCTAGTGGCAGTACTTTGGTGATTACTCCTACTAGAAACCCCAGCGGCAGTTCTTTCAATGAGCTTAGTATCCTTATGGCTATGCTCCCTTCCAGTGGTTAGACTGAATGAAGGAGGTGTGGGCCCATAACCTATTAGAATATGATGGATGTGCTCGTTTAACCATAGACAATATCACTATTGTCACCTAACTATAGGCCAAAGACACACCCGAGCACCTTAACCTTGACAGAGAATCATTCTGGAAGCAAACCCTAGGCTAGATAGCCAAATAAAGGGTGGCGCACCTTTCTCCAAGGGTAGAGCACCAATCAAGAGTTGATCAGAGAGTCCAAACCATAACCAAGAGATAGTCCAAGCCAAAACCGAAATCTGCTAGCTGCAGCAGCTGCAATGACGGCTCTCCTCCAAACTTGCGCACAAACTGGCCAACTACAGTGCACACAAGTGTTGTTTCTGCAGTTCTGAGAATACCTTCCAGAATGAAGACTGGCCTCATGTATTTATACTAAATCTAGCATACTACCTGGGCCAACTTCTCATTCTGGGTGCCTATTTACTTATTATATAATATTTCCTTTAGCTGACTTCTTCTCTTGGAGGCTAATAACATAATACAAGTTATCCTCTTGAGTCGACTTGTCTTTTAGGGTTATTAGCCAACTAATTAGGGTTTCTTCTTGCTTCCCGGAATATTCTATTCTCGTCAGGTTTACACGTAGAGGTAACTACCTCCCGCAGCTACCATAATATCAACACTCTCTACTCCCTACAATCCTCAACAGAATGGTGTGGTAGAAAGAAAGAACCATACAATCATGGAGGCAGTGAAGGCCATGATTCATGATCAAGATTTATCGATGCATTTGTGGGCAGAGGTAGCCAGGACCGTTGTATATGTGCAAAACAAAAGTCCCCACGGAGTACTTGGGAACAAGACACCAGAAGAGATGTTTACAAGTGAAAAGCCATAGGTCAACCACCTGAGGATATTTGGTTGTCTAGTATGTGTGCATGTCCCCAAGGACAAGAGATCGAAGTTGGACCATTCAGGAAAGAAGGGTATATTTCTTGGATATAGTGAGACATCGAAGGCATATAGAGTTTACATCCCTAGTCACTGTCAGATTGAGACTAGTAGAGATGTCACCTTCGATGAGGATACATCTTTCAGTAGATCGAGACAACATCATTCAGATGAGGTTCATGATGAGGAGCCTAAAGCTCCCAGAGTTACAGATACAGATGTAGGTGATGATGTTGTACTAGAAGATAATGATATGGCAAAACCACAGAGACCTACAGATTCATCCCGAGAGATGAATACCAAGAAGAGAAGACCAACTTGGGCTCAGGAAATTATTCAGGATGCAAAGAAGTATGGTGCCCCAGATGGATCCTTCGGAGAAAGTAAGAGGCCACGAACTTACCCTAGTTATGTGGCATTGCTAAGTGACATTATTGATGTTTAGCCTACCAGTTATGAAGAGGCTGCAAAGAAGAAACAATGGAAGAATGCCATGGTTGAAGAGTACCAGTCCATTGTAAAGAATGATGTTTGGGATGTGGTTCCAAGACCGAAAGAGAAGACAGTTGTAAGTTCCAAGTGGATTTACAAGACGAAGCATTCAGCAGATGGAAGTATCGAAAAGTACAAGGCAAGATTCGTGGCACGTGGTTTCTCCTAGAAAGAAGGAATAGATTATGAGGAGACATTTTCTCATGTGGCTAGATACACTTCGATTAGAGCTATACTTGCATTAGCTGCAGTAAAGAAGTGGAAGGTACACTAGATGGACGTGAAGACATCTTTTCTAAATGGTGAAATAGAAGAGGAAGTGTATGTAGAGCAGCCACAAGGTTTTGAGACACATGACAATCAGACACATATGTGTAGATTGAAGAAAGCCTTGTATGGGTCAAAACAAGCACCCAGAGCATGGTATGGTAGAATTGACAACTTCTTGATGAGCTTGAGCTTTACCAAGAGTAAAGCAGATTCCAACCTATACTTCAAGGTTGTGGATGGTGGACCGGTGATACTACTGTTGTATGTGGATGACCTGTTTCTAACAGGAGAAGAGAAGCTCATCATTGTTAGTAAGAGGAAGCTTGTTGTAGAGTTCGAGATGAAAGACCTAGGCATGATGCATTACTTCTTAGGTCTAGAGGAATGGCAGAGACCGAGTGAGCTTTTCCTTAACTAAGGAAAATATGTTGTTGAGATTCTGAAGAGATTTAGAATGATGGATTGCAAGGCCATGTCAACACCGATGGTGACAAATCTGAAGTTGTTGAGTGATACATCTTCAAAGACAGTGGATGCCACCATGTATAGATAGATGATTGGTTCGTTGATGTACTTAACAAACACAAGGCTAGATATTTGTTTTGCGGTGAACATATTGAGTCAGTTTACGATTGAGCCGAGAAGTGTCTACTTGGTTGAAGAAAAACATGTGATGAGGTACCTGAAGGTACAATTGATTATGAACTCATATATGCTTTAGATCGTGAGATAAGCCTACAGGACTTTACTGATTCAGATTGGGTCGGTAGTGTTGCAAACCGAAAGAGTACATCTAGATGTTTCTTCAGTATGGGATCGGCTATGATCTCATGGTTCACCAAGAAGCAGACTAGTGTGGCGCTCAGTACAGCTGAAGCAGTGTATAGCAACTTGTTCAACTAGCAGTGAAGTAATGTGGCTTCGAAAGTTGCTTGCAAGATTGTTTGATCTCAAGTTAGAGGCAACTTGTATCTGGTGTGACAACCAAAGTTGTGTGAAGTTGACAGAGAACCCAGTGTTCCATGAAAATTCCAATCACATCAAGATCATGTACCATTATATCAGAGATATGGTACATAGGGGAGCAGTGAAGCTCTAGTTTGTTGCTACAGATGAGCAGACAACTGACATGTTGACCAAACCTCTATCGAAAGTGAAGTTTTTGTACTTCAGAGACAAGCTTGGTGTGGTCCAAAAGGACGTCCCTAGTAAGAGGGAGTGATGAGTTACAGTTGAGATCCAGGGCAAGAACTTCAGCATGTGGCAGAGGCTACGGGTGGTCATTCATGGGCACATTACGACTACTCCAGTGAAAAATCTTGGTACGCCGAGTTACTACTACCCCAGTGATAAATCCTGGTACGCAGATGGCTACTCCAATGATAAATCCCGGTACACCAAGTTACTTCTACCCCAGTGATAAAGCCTGGTACACAGATGGCTA
Organism: Picea engelmannii; assembly: GCA_009831015.1. Lineage (NCBI taxonomy): Eukaryota > Viridiplantae > Streptophyta > Pinopsida > Pinales > Pinaceae > Picea > Picea engelmannii. Next base: position 425,164 of record ML781215.1, on the reverse strand, counting down.
CTCCAATGATAAATCCTGGTACGTCGAGTTACTACTACCCTAGTGCTAAAGCCTGGTACACAGAGAGCTACTCCAGTGAAAAATCCTAGTACGCCGAGTTACTGCTACCCCAGTGATAAATCCCGGTACGCAGATTGCTACTCCACTGAAAAAGTCTGGTACGCAAAGTTACTGATTGTGGCACTAGTCAGCATGACCTCACACAAGGTCAATAGATGCCATGCCTTCAGGGCTAGTTAGTTACCCGTCTTTTTAGCTGGTGGGCCAACCTATGTGGTTGGAGGTGTTTCCTAGCTTTGGGTTAGATGGGCAGTGTGTGCGCACTACATCACCTAATCCTTGTGATTAGATGCCTGGTCATTGTGGACTAGTTGCCTGGTGTGTCAACCAGAGGTTACTAGTTCATTGTGGAGCTAGATGCCAAATTTTGTGTGAGCTGGCAAGTGAAAGCCTCGTGATGACATAAAGCCCGGATGTAAGATGAGACCCTGGATGTTGATGTGGTTACAAAACTTCTTCAATATAGATTCGTGGAAATTCAACAAGCCAATGGTCAAGTGTACAGAAGAGCAGAAGCAGTTGTGATGTTCATGCCAGAAGAATACCTTCCTTGAAGTTTGAGTAGCTTCAGAAGATATTATTATTATATTCATATTGTATTTGACCAAGACAAAACCCTAAAGATTAATGTTATATTATATTTGTTAATTCAGCCCTATTGTGCCTTTGTAAAAGTCGGCCCTATTGTGCCTTGACAAGTCAAATGTAAATTAGAAGGGTAAAGTGGACAGGTCGGCCCTGACCTAATTCTGGGCAGTTTAACTTGTATTTATAAGAGGCCTAGTGCCTCATTTGGAGAACACACAAGAAGTTGTCTCACACAGTGTACAAGTGTTGGAGAGTGACGCGGCTACAGAGGAGGAGTGACACAGCTACAAAGGAAAGGTGTTCCAGTAAAGGTTTTGGTTATTTGGTAAAGGACTATCTTGGTCTAGTGGTGCGCTACTCTGTTATGGTTAGGGTTTTCTGGTGGATCTTCTGGTTTGGTGAGATCTCTCTGGAGAGAAACATTGTACTTGTTGAAGAATCTATATTAAAGAAGATTTGTTGGGTTTTCTCCCCCATGAGGGTTTCCCAGGATATATCTTGTGTATACTGTGGATGTCTTTCTTGTTATTGTTTTAATAGACTAAAGTTAAAGAATGTTGTACACACTTAATTTCTTAAGAAGAATCTTAACACACCACACCAGCGCAGATGAACATGTTGGACAAGCGATTTAGTTGAGATGCCTTGGCCCATTGCAAGGCGCACCTCGAACAGCCACCTTGGCCCATTGGCAAGGTGCACCTTTGACAGTCAGATGCCTTGCAGTTGCCCTGCGGCAAGGAACACTATGAATGGTCAAATGGCTTGTCCCGTTGGCAAGATGGACCGCAAATGGAATTGGACACACCTAAGAACAGACAGGGTGCACCGTAGACAGACTCAGGTGCACTTACAAATAGAGAGGGTGCACCATAATCAGTGGTTGGTCGGGCACACAAAAGGAGTTGGACAGACTTGGCTAGAGGTAAAGGAGGTTGTTCCAGGAACCCTTGTCCACATACATGCATTGACATGACAGACAAAGAAGTGACAAGATAGCTTGATGATTTGGGTGCCTAGACTTATACGGATCAACGGAGTTAGGCAGTCCACACTTGGGGGTTTTGCAGACAATGAAGGAGCTTTTGAGCACAAGTTTCCACGGATCGCACTCATCGGGCATACTCCCTTGGGCACAAATTCATTGGACGCACTTTCACCAAATGCCCTAGGTGCACTTGGGGGCACTTGATCCCAACTAGATTGACTCTGGATGATTGGACACAGTCGTGCGGACTCGGATGAGTTAGACGCACTTGGGACAACTAGACCAACTGAGACAAGTGGGCGGAGTTGCCCTCGTACGACTTGGGACATTGGATGAGTTGGTGCACTTGGGCGTAGAGGAACGAAACGACCGAGTAGACGGTACAACCTCGACGAGCTCAAAATCACTCAGCGAATGGGGCAACCTAAATGGACGAAATGACTTGGGCAAACCCGATGCAACAGATTGATCGGTTGACAAGTCATCGAATAAGAGCAAGTCGGCTCAATGGAAATTGGGTCCACCTTAGACAAATGGGGTTTGTAAGCATACAGCAAGACTCATATAAATAAATAAGGACACCTCAAAGTGCTAAGGCATGCTTCCTAAGTGAGACTGAATGAGAAATAGGACTTGTAGGAGATAGGCTTGTAGAAGCTTCATGGGGTTAGTGTGTGCAAGGTTGTTGGACAGTTCTCGCAGAAGGTTGTTTTACCTTGGTTTCTTTCTACATATGTAATTGGGTTGCAAGCAGTTGGCTACAACGCCCCCATTGTATCATGTAACATTCTCATATATGTAATAAGGAGTTAGGCACTTGGCTTGGGTGTCACCCATTCATATGTATGGTGTACTATGGGTATTTTATGTGTGTATTTGAATGTTGTTGTCCCTTGTATATTGTTATATTGGCTAAGTGTTACATTGCATAAATGTTTAAGGCTACAGTTGGAGGCATGCCCAAGTGTTGCTTGTTGGATGAACTAAGTGTGTTAGACTTGACTAGGCAACTAACTTGGTGTAGCCTAAGGTAAAGTTATGGGAAGACCTTAGGTGAAGAGGCATAGTCTAGTTGTAGTAGGCGCAAGTTGGCCAAGCCACTACGACCGAGGAAAGGCAGTGTCGCACAACCGCAAGTGCTGGAACGACTTGGGAAAACTCAAGTCACAGAAAAAAAATCCAGGCAGACTGCAAGTCCATGACAATTGGTATCAACACTAATTTTGGAGACAGTTGGTGCTCTCCACTACTATCACTTTGGTGGTAGGTGACTTCAAATTTGTTCAAGCACTCTCATGACACTTGGGCGAACTTGCAAAGTGGAAGAATTTGGGACGAGTTTGGAAAGTGACAACGGATTAGGTTGAAGGTTGAAGATCACAGATTTGTGCCTTGGTGCAGAAGGCAACCAAGACAGGACCGCATGGAATGATCTTGTTGGTTCAGGGACATCGCGGGCTTGAGGCAATAAGGCGGAGATGACTCTTTAAGACTTGGGACAACCTATTTTGCCATACCTTTATGCAACTTGGATGGTGCGGAAGAAAAGTCATTATTGCAGTAGAGTTTGCCTTCGCCCAGAGGTATGCATGCTCCTTGTTTTCCATGTTTTCAAAATTTTGCAATGGACTATTTTTAAGGGTGAAATTGAGGGACTTGGGAGATGTCCAAGTGCAACCGACTTTGATGGTTGAGCCAGCAGCCTTGGGAGCAGCCCAAGTGCCGCAGCCATCAAAGGGAATGTTGGATATTCTGGGCGCCTTAACAACAAGTCTAGGTGGATATTTGGACAGAAATTTGGAATGATGGATTGCTAGGACAAATCCCTTGGTGGACATGGGGCAGACTCATATTGTAGTTGTTGGAGGTGGCTTTGGCAACTACCTACCATCTTCCACTCACAAATCAAAGCCATGGGCAGCTTGCAGCCATGGAGCAGATAGTGGAGCCTAAGGGCACTTGAAGGTGCCAAGTTTGGTGAAAAGGGAAGACCGTGGAGGATTTGTTTTGTTGGAAACTTGTAATGGTGGTAGGCCATCCTCTCCTTCGCAACAATGACAGATTGGACATTTTATTGTCCAAGACGGAGGCACTAGTGCCTAGGTGCCTTAGAATATTTGTTGGGTTGCAAGAGGTAGCTTGACCGCCTTGAAGAAGAAGTGGAGTCTTTCCTTGGGCAATCGCAATGACGGTGCCAAATAATTGAACGCTTGCTTGGTGGAGCGAGGAAGTTTTGTTCTATGTGATGGATGGAGACAGCGAAGGAGTCAACCAATAAAATGTTGACATTAAACCTATATGGTGCAACCAAGAATGCAGACCAACTTGACTTGGAGGTTGCTCTCCCACCTTTGTATATGGGGACTTTGAATGAAGCAAAGTGTTCCTTGGGAGCTTGCAGATGATTTCCAGATAATCATAGATCAAAAGGATTATTGGTTGAAGGTGACAGAAGTATTGGTGTGGATGTGACTATCTTAAGCAAGAGGCATTGAAATCTTTTAGCTGACTTTCTTGACTTAGAATGCTTTGGATAGATTGTTTGAGCACTTGAGGGAAATGGTTGTGATGGTGAATTGCCACTCTCTTTTGAGTGTTGAGTTGCGAAAGGTGACTTGACAGTTGAAGACAATGGTGGGGACTTTGCCTTAGTCCAAAGTAATTGTACAAGTAGACTTGATTGCATCATGACAAGATCGTATTTGGCAAGTTGGTCGAAGTAATGGTGTAGTAGAAAGTTTGGACGTGCAAGATTTGGACAGTTTGGACAAACATTGAAGGTATTAGAGCAGAGGCTCACTGGACTTGGAGCCATAATTGTAACATCCCCAGCATCCAACTGGGCTATGCCATGTAAAAAAATCGAACTGTATGCAAATTAAAACAAATACACACAGAAACTCTTGCAGAACTTTATATATATAACTTAAAAAAGACAAATACAGTCTGTAAATGCACAGATTCATACGGAAATAACAGTAAACATATACTTGCAACATAGACAGGAAATACCCATAAATATAAAGACAGGTATAAACCACAGACAGGAAAAACCCAGAAAAATAAACACATAAATAATAATGCAGCATATAAATTAACACACAAATGACACTTATCTTGGTAAGAATATCACTAACTACGTGCAGACCTTCCACGAACCTCCCACCCTTAGACCACACTACTCATCACTCTCAACAGTGGCTCACCCCTGAGGTGGGACTAAAATCCACTCGGGTAAAGGAATTCCTAACCAGGTCGATGTATCTCAAACAACAAGAAAGACTCTGTCACATGTGCCAACTCAAACTAACAGCCTACAGTCCCTCATTCCCCACATGCCTGTCCCACCCCAAGAAGTGTGCCCCTTCTCTGCTCAACAGTCCTTCGGCTGCCCCACTTCCTTTATGGGCTTCAACAACAGGCCGAACAAGAAGTCTCAGAGCCATGTCGCTGCAACTTGGCACCTTCGAGAATCAATTCCCATCAATTCTCTCACCTAGAGAGAAATTGCTCACAAGCCTGACAACCCGCATCTTCAGTATCCCACAGGCCTGACAACCCACCTCTTCAGTATCCCACGGGCCTGACAACATGCTTCTTTAGTCCAGCTCCCAAGCTAACCAGGTACAGATATAGGTATAGGTACGGATACATGTATAGGTACAGATACAGGTACAATGATAGGAAGGTACGAAGGACAGCTGAATGAGTGAGTGAATGATGATGGAATCAATGAATGAATGACTAGGAAAAATAACTAAGTCCAGGCTATATGTATGCATGTTCCCAACTTGACACTTGTCATGTTGAGAGCTACTTTGGTCCACTTGTCCCCATCCTTAGAACTTAGGATAAAATAATTATCCAAATTTTATACTTAAAGGAATATTAATATAATATTCATTTTTGGCTTAATCTCCTTAGCTTAGCTCCTTATCCTTAACTTTTAGCCCCCCCCCTTTCCCTGACTAGTGGAGTTTAGTCCCCCATAGTCTTTCATCATGGTCGGTCTACACGAAGTGATGTATTTTATATTAATGATAAGACATATACAAAAATAGGCTCACTAGCCTTTTGCATCTAGGCTCTCTAGCCTAATTCCACACATAAGCCTCCTAACTTGTGATAACTGGCTTACCAGCCTACAAAACACAACATATACACAAAGACTCCCTGGCCTCAAAATCACGCGCACTTAAGTTTGTTGCGCGTGGTATCCTGGAATGTGCACACTTCATCATTTTAGTGCGTAGTACATGTGCGCACTATACCATGGAAGGTGCGTACAAAAATGATATCAAACATCTCCCCAACTTAAGTACATTTACATTTACATTTACAATTGGGTTCGGCCTAGGGGTATTACAATCCCCTCCCCTTATTTATGCATTGTTCTCAGTGCATTATGTACACATATCAGCAAGATTTCCAAAATCTTCAAAAAGATGTGGGTATCTTGCCCGCATTGTATTCTCATGCTCCCAAGTAGCGTCCTCAAGACCGTACCAGGTCCATTGGACCTTTACAAGTCCTATTGCTCGATTCCAGAGCTGTTTGATTTTTCGGTCCAGAATGCATACTGGATGCACTTGGATAGCGCATTCTTGCTCCACTTGAATCACATTCCAATCAATTACATGATTAGCATCAGGTATATATTTCTTGAGAAATGATACATGGAATACATTATGAACATACATAGATGCAAGCAATGCAAGCATATAAGCTACTAGACCAATCCTTTCTAGGATTTCAAATGGTCCACAATATCTAGCTGCCAACTTGGAACAGTTTCCCAACTTCAGTGAACTTTTGTTGGCCTTAACCTTCAAGAATACATGATCGTCCACTTTAAAATCCTTGTGAGTTCTACCCTTGTCAGCGTAGTTTTTCTGCCTGTCTTGGGTAGCCTTTAAATTCTGTTTAATTTTCAACATTTGCTCTTCCATTTCCCTGAGTAAATCAGGCCCAACCACAACTCTATCTACTGGGTTATCCCAGCTTACCGATGTGTTGCACCTTCTGCCATAAAGTGCCTCAAATGGGTTCATCTTAAGAGATGTTTGGTACCCATTGTTATAAGCAAACTCTACTAAGTGTAGGTATTCTTCCCATGTTGATGGTTTATCCATCATATACATTCTCAACATATCCTCAATCACTTGATTCACCCTCTCTGTTTGTCCATCTGATTCTAGATGATAAGTTGTGCTAAAATTCAAATTTGTTCTAAATCCCTTGAATAATCCCTTCCAAAAATTTGATGTAAATTTTGGATCTCTGTCAGACACAACTGTCTTGGGTATACCATGTAATTGAGCAATTTCTCTCATATAAACATCAACAATGTTGGTTTCCTTGTGAGTGAGCTTAACTAGAATAAAATGGACAGCTTTAGTAAGCTTATCCACCACCATAATAGAATCATGTTGCTTGTTTGTTCTGGGCAGTTTGGTGATGAAATCCATTGTTACAACTTCACATTTCCACTCAGGAATGGTTAATGGTTGTAGCAAACCAGCTGGGTGTCTATGCTCAGCCTTTACCTTTTGACATTCCAAACATTTGACAATAAAATCATCAACTTCTTTCTTCATGCCTGGCCAATAATATTGGCTCTTGACAACTTCAATAGTTTTTTGATAACCTGGGTGCCCAACATAAGATACATTATGCATTTCTCTCAATATCATATTTTTCAATTCCTGGGAATTTGGTACATAAATTCTACCCCTATATATGAGAATTTCATCATTTTCTAGTTTATAGTCTTCAATTTTCTGCTACAAATTACCTTGCTGTAATTTTGCCACTAATTCCTTGTATTGCAAATCTGATTTTGTAGCCTCCAAAATTTTGTCCTTCAAATCTGATTGGTACATGCTAATGGTTGTAGCATGCAACTCATGCACTCTTCTCCTGAGTGCATCGACCACTTTGTTTTTTTTCCCTTTGATATGCTTTATATCAAATTCATATTCACTGAGAAATTCTAACCATCTATTTTTCTTAGCATTTAGAGTTGGATGATCAAATAAATATTTCAGACCATTATGGTCTGTCCTTAGCTCAAACCTTTTCTCCATGAGGTAGTGCCTCCACTTTCTCAAGGCATGCACTATAGCTGCCAACTCCAAATCATGAGTGGCATAGTGTCTTTCATGCTCCTTCAACTTCCTTGATTCATAACATACAACAAACCCATTTTGACGGAGGATTCCACCAAGTCCTTCTTTACATGCATCAGTGCATACAATGAAGTCTTCATTTGGATCTGCAATCCTTAGTATTGTAGCACTTGTTAATAATTGCTTCAAGTGTTCAAAACTCTTTTCGCAATCCAAAGTCCACTGAAACTTCACACCCTTCTTTTGCAAGGAAGTGATTGGGTGTGCAATCTTTGAGAATCCTTCAATAAATCTCTTATAGTAGCATGCAAGGCCCATGAATGATCTGACCTCTGTCACATTCTTTGGCGCTGACCATCCTCTAATGGATTCTATCTTCTCAGGATCCATTGCTATCCCATCCTCTGAAATGATATGTCCCAAATAATGAATTTGCTTCTGATCAAATGAGCACTTACTCAATTTGGCATACAACCGATGATCCCTTAATACTTGTAATACCAACCTCAAGTGTTATTCAAGCTTCTCCTCTGACTTAGAATATATAAGAATGTCATCTAAAAATACAATGACAAACTTATCTAAGTATTCTCTAAAAATACCATTCATTAAACACATGAAGACAACTAGTGCATTTGATAACCCAAATGGCACCACTGTGAACTCATAATGACCATACCTTGACCTGAAAGCAGTCTTGTTGATGTCTTTATCTTTAATTCTTACTTGATGATAACCTGACCTGAGATCAATCTTGGAGAATATTTTTGCATCTTTCAATTGATCAAAGAGGTCATCAATCCTTGGCAAAGGATACTTATTCTTCATAGTTACCTTGTTCAATTGCCTAAAGTCAATGCAAAGTTTCAATGTTCCATCCTTTTGTTGATTTTTCAATAAGCTAGGCTCAAGCATGAAGTTCATTCCATTTTTAGCATTTTACTTGAACCATAAACAATTTGTTGCAGCAACCAAGATCACAAGAAGAAATACGCACAAGTACACAAGAAGTATCATGGGAAACCCTTCTCAACAAGGGAAGAAAACCCAACGAATCATTTGTTATATTATTCAAGAGAAAGACCTCCCACACCATAAACCTAGCACACAAAAGGGTGCTTACAAAACCCTAGAAGACTAGCGCCCAAGAGAGGTGCGCACTTTTCCCAAGAACATGTACTTGCTGAAATTTCCAAACTCACACTTGTGTTATGATTCCTCAATGGGGAATTTACCTTTATTTATATTAGACTGGGCCTATCAACAATAATGTCTATTGGCACAACAAGTCCTACCTCAATAACTCACAATATAATTAATAACTACCATATTAATTATCTTTTACATTAATTATCTTCCAGTTTATGGTGGGGTCGACCTGTACCCTTTACATCACAAATAGGGTTACAGGTAAGTCTGACTCTTGTACAATATAGCAAGGGATATCATACACCCACTAGGGGCACATCCATCTGTGCTCAACCACAGGGATGTCCACATCTCTATCTCACTGCGTCTTAAAGGAGAACCACACTCACTAGTGCTCAACCACTAGGATCACGTTCACCTGTGCTCAGCTACAGGCATGTCCAACTCAGCAGATCTCTTTCTCATTGCATCTCACATGAGAATCCCCTGGAGTATCACATCATCTCAACTCTCTGCACAGAGTGTTGGGTGTGTGTTATATTATTTGCATGTGTGTGTGTGTGGGTGCGTAAGATACGACAACTGCGTCTGACGATCCCTTCACCTAGGGCTCTGTCGTGTGCGCCGGGCGCTTTCCTAGGGGGGTCCCAGGGGGGGGCAGGTATGCCCCCCCTGGTTACGCGCAGCGTTTGGGGCAACGCCCCGAAATTCTGTTTTGGGCGGTTTTTGCTATTTTTAGCGGATTTTGCTATTTTTAGCTGATTTGTAAATTAATCCCAGATTAAGGGATTAGGGTTTTGGTATCTACGGAATACCTAAAAACATTGTATATATTGTATGGCGAATGGTGAAAT
>ML781215.1:391863-410845 GCA_009831015.1 Picea engelmannii | reverse complement strand
AAAGAAAACAACAAGTGGGAGAATGTTGGGTGTGTGTTATATTCTTTGCATGTGTGTGTGTGTGGGTGTGTCAGATACGACAACTGCGTCTGACGATCCCTTCACCTAGGGCTCTGTCGTGTGCGTCGGGCGCTTTCCTAGGGAGGTCCCAGGGGGGGGCAGGTATGCCCCCCCTGGTTACGCGCAGCGTTCGGCACCGGGCGGTAGCCCGGGGCCGATGGGGTTCGGGGCAACGCCCCGAAATTCTTTTTTGGGCTGTTTTTGCTATTTTTAGATGATTTGTAAATTAATCCCGGATTAAGGGATTAGGGTTTTGGTATCTACAGAATACCTAAAAACATTGTATATATTGTATGGCGAATGGTGAAATTCGATATAATGAAAATAAGAAAGGTTTTCCCGATTGAGGGTTTCCAGTAAAAATCTTTGTGTACTCTGTGTATGAGCCATTGATTAATTTATGTATTGCTTAAGAATCTATATGCATTGCTTTACTTCGCAGGTTTAAAACTTACACAGAGGAGGCCAATACATTGTTTCATATTGTCTCAGAGAAAATGATACACCCAACTCATGGGCTTCCCCACATAGGGGCAGACAACATTCCATCTCCATCTCAGAGAGGAACCACACACCCAACTCATGGACTTCCCTACACAAGGGCACACAACATTCCATCTCTGTCTCAGAGAGGAACCACACACCCAGCTCATGGGATTCCCTACACAAGGGCACACAACATTCTATTTTCGTCTCAGAGAGGAACCACACACCCATCTCATGGGCACACCAAACTCATGGGCTCTCTCTCAAGTCGACTCACTTAGTCTGTGTCCTGGAGGATGTCTCACGCAGTTGTAATCATCAACACTCCCTCTCAGCTAGGGAGGCATTCTCCACCAGGCCAAGTCTCTCACGGAAGTACTTGAACTTCGTCTTGGCAAGCGGTTTAGTGAAGATGTCTGCAATCTGCTCATGGGTAGGAAGGTACTGCACGTGTACTGTTTTCCTCTACACCATGTCTCTAATATAGTGATATTTTATCTCGATGTGTTTCGATCTATCATGAAACACAGGGTTCTCAGAGAGCTTCACACAACTTTGGTTATCACAATGGATAGTAGTAGGATCCATCTCATGATCGAATAAATCAGTTAGAAGTTTGCGAAGCCACATTGCTTCATGGATAGCCATACTCAATGCTATGTATTCTGCCTCTTTGGTACTCAATGCCGCAAATCTTTGTTTCCTGTTGCACTAGGAAACCATGGCAGACCCTAAAGTAAAGAAACAATGGAGGTGCTCTTTCGGTCCACTACGCTCCCTGCCCAATCTGCATCGGCATATCCCTGTAGGCTCAAGTCTACATTGGAGGCATATCTTAGGCCATATCCAATTGTGCCTCGTAGGTATCTCAATACATGTTTTGCTGCTATCCAGTGAGTCTATCTCGGTTGGCTCATGAACTGGCTAAGCACATTCACTACATAACATATATCAAGTCTAGTGTTAACCAGATACATCAGTGATCCAATCCACTGTCTGTACTAGTGTGGATCAATCTCTCCTGAATTAGCATCACTCATCTTCTTCAAATCCATCACCATTGGTGTAGGCATGGATTTTCATTATGTCATACCGAACTTTTTCAATATCTCCATCGTATATTTTCCTTGACTCAGAAAAATCTCATCTATCCTCTGCCATACTTCTAGTCCCAAGAAGTAATGCATCAAGACTAAATCCTTCATCTCAAATTTAGTTGTCAAGGCTTGTTTGCATTCAACAATGAGTCTCTCTGAATTGGTGAGGAAAAGGTCGTCCACATATAGGACCAATATTAAGCCTCGTTGCCATCAATGTGATAATATAGGTTTGGATCAACAACACTCTTGCTGAAGCCTAAACTCATCAAGAATCCATCCATTGTCTTGTACCAAGCACGAGGTGCTTGCTTTAGTCCATACAGGGATTTCTTCAACCTGCACACATGATATTTTTTGTTGTGTATAATGAATCCTTTTGGCTGCTCGATATAAACTTCTTCCTCAATTTCACCATTAAGAAAGGTTGTCTTTACATCCATCTGATGTAGCTTCCAACCCATGGAAGCAACTAGTGCAATGATAAAATGGATGGAAGTGTATCGGGCTACTGGAGCAAAAGTATCATCATAGTCAACTCCCTCTACTTGCGAGAACCCTTTGGCTACAAATATTGCTTTGTATTTCTCGATGCTTCCATTAGCTCCATGCTTGATTTTATAAATCCATTTGGAAGTCACTACAGACTTTCCCTTTGGTCTCAGAACAATATCCCATACATCATTTTTCAATATAGACTGATATTCTTCTGTCATGGCATCTTGCCATACCTGTTCACCTGAAGCTTCTCCATGACAAGAAGGCTAGGAGTCAATGATGTGGCTCATGGTTGACAAGTAGCTTGAGAATCTATTTGTTCTATTGCTCTCTTTGGTTGTCCCTTGAGGGGTTGTATGTCCCTCTGGTTCTTGTAGACTTTGTCAGGCCCAAAGAGGCCTTTTATGTCCTACTGTAATATTTCTGGGCATGTCAATTGGAGCAACTAGATCGGCTGGAACAACTGGATCAACTGGGACAACTAGATCAACTGGAATAATGTTTGTCTCCCTCTAAATTGTTGAAGGGGGAGAAGGCATTGTCTCACTATCAATTTCCATCTGAGATTATCTGGATCTTTGGAAGGCTATCTCTTCTTCAAAAGTAACATCTCTTCTTATTTCAATCTGTCTCTGATCAGGAATGTAGATCCGATATGCCTTCGAGGATTCACTATATCCTACAAATGTGCCCTTTCTCCCTGAAGGGCTTAGCTTGGATATCTTCTCTTTGGGTACATGAAAATATACTGGGCACCCAAATATCCTAAAGTGTCCAATCTTAGGCTTTACTCCGATGAAGGCTTCTTCTGGGGTAATGTTCTTCAATATCTAATGAGGAATCATGTTCTGAACATACATTGTTGTCATGCATGCTTCTGCCCATAGAGTCATAAGTAGACTCTGATCATGTATCATTGCTTTGGTTGCCTCGATGATAGTTTTGTTTTTCCTCTCTGCAACCCCATTTTTCTGAGGGTTGTAAGGAACTATGAACTCCCTCTTGATCCCTTCTTCAATACAAAAATTGTTGAAATTTTTGGAGGTGTATTCTCCTCCATTATCTGATCTTAGTACCTTGATCTTTCTTCCGATCAAGTTCTCAACCTGAGCTTTGAATTCTTGAAATTTTCCAAGGACTCCATCCTTGTTCTTCAGGAAGTAAATCCAAGTTTTTCGAGAGTGATCATCTATGAAGAGTACATAGTACAAGTACCCATTCAAAGATGCAACAATCATTGGCCCACACACATCTGAATGTATCTAGTACAATATTTCCTTGTATCTATTGTCACTGCTCAAGAAGGATCCTTTAACATTCTTGCCAAGAGCACAGCCTTTGCAAACACCTTTATGTTGAATCTGTATCTCTGGAAGACCTGTTACCATCTTCCCTAGAGCTGCGAGAGCTCTATAATGAATGTGAGCAAGTCTTCTATGCCATAGCTCACTCAAGTTGATAGTGTCATGTAGCAGGGTCTGGACTGGTCTGATGGTTAATGTTTACAAGCTGTTTTCTCAAACACCAATTATCTTGGCATAATTTATATGTGACTCTTTGTTCCATGGAAGAATTCTTCCTTCTAAAAAGGTAACCTTGTATCCTTTGTCTTCCAAGGCAAAAATGGAGACAAGGTTACTCTTCATTCCCGGTACATATAGTACTTCTCTTAGTTGAAGTTGCATCTCTGAATCTAGTTGGAAGGTAGAAGTTCCAACCCCTTTCACATTATATCTGGCAACATCTCCAAGGACAACATGTATATTATATCTGGCAACATCTCCAAGGACAACATGTATATGTGTCTCTTTCTAAACAAAATTTGTTAGGTGATCTCTAAAACCGATCATGTGCTTGGAGGCACCACTGTCAATTAACCAAGTATTATCATTGGTAGGGACCATACCTGAGAGTGCTGAGATGTTGATGTCTTCATCTCCTTGAAGTCTTGTCTTCCAGGAACTGAGTTTGCTTGATCCACCAAGCTTGTCTTCCATCATGATTTTGTTCATCATAATTTTAGATTCTTCACAAACCCTTGTCAACTGGGCTAGAAAACCTAACGGCTAGGTTAGGCTAGAACTTTTAGGTTTTGTTGGACTTATGACTGCCAACAATAACCCTTTGAAAGATAGGAGAACATTGGTGAGCTAAAAATCTCCTTCAATGAGTTGTAGAAATCCTAATTCTGAAACTTCTGCAGAAATTTAACGAAACCCTAGAATTCCTAGGGCCAAAAAGTCAAAATGATCAGAAATGCAATATGAAGCTTGTTGGAGGTGCACTGAAGGAATCCGTACACTCCTATGCTCTTTTTAGTCTAAACGTCCAAGTGACAAGTGTTGAAACTCCTTAGAAAGGTAGGTCGTATGAAATTTCTGGAAAGCCTAGGAGGGTCGTACGATTTTGCAGAAGAGAGAGGATGACTAAATTTTCTTATGCAATGGGTTCTTCAAGACCTATGCTCTGATACCATGTTGATTTTTCAATAAGATAGGCTCAAGCATGAAGTTCATTCCATTTTTAGCATTTTACTTGAACCATAAACAATTTTTTCCAGCAACCAAGATCACAAGAAGAAATACCATGCACAAGTACACAAGAAGTATCCTAGGAAACCTTTCTCAATAAGGGAAGAAAACCTAGCCAATCCTTTTCTATATTCTTCAAGAGAAAGACCTCCCACACCATAAACCTAGCACACAAAAGGGTGCTTACAAAACCCTAGAAGACTAGCACTCAAGAGAGGTGCGCACTTTTCCCAAGAACAAGTACTTGCTGAAATTTCCAAACTCACACTTGTGTTATGATTCCTCAATGGGGAATTTACCTTTATTATATTAGACTGAGCCTATCAATAGTAGTGTCTATTGGCACAACAAATCCGACCTCAATAACTCACAATATAATTAATAATTACCATATTAATTATCTTTTACATTAATTATCTTTCACTTTATGGTGGGGCCGACCTGTACCCTTTACATCACAAATAGGGTTACAGGTAAGTCTGACTCTTGTACAATATAGCAAGGGATTTCATACACCCACTAGTGCTCATCCACTAGGGGCACATCCATCTATGCTAAGCCATAGGGATGTCCACATCTCTATCTCACTTCTTCTCACAGAAGAACCACGCTCATTGGTGCTCCGCCACTAGAATCACGTTCACCTGTGCTCAGCCACAGGCATGTCCAACTCAACAGATCTCTTTCTCACTGCGTCTCATAGGAGAATCATATGGAGTATCACATCATCTCAACTCTCTGCACAGAGGAGGCCAATACAATGTGTCATCTTGTCTCAGAGAGAACAATACACCCAACTCATGGGCTTCCCCATACAGGGGCACACAACATTCCATCTTTGTCTCAGAGAGGAACCACACACCCAACTCATGGGCTTCCCTACACAAGGGCACATAACATTCCATCTCCGTCTCAGAGAGGAACCACACACCCAACTCATGGGCTTCACCACCTCACACAGGGGCACAACGTTCCATCTCTGTCTCAGAGAGGAACCACACACCCTTCTCATGGGCACACCCAACTCATGGGCTCTCTCTCAGGTTGACTCACTTAGTCTATGTCCTGGAGGATGTCTCACGCAACTGTAATCATCAACACCTTTTTCTTCACAAATAAAACTGGGGCACCCCAAGGTGACACACTTGGGCGTATATACCCCTTCTTCAGAAGATCTTCAAGTTGCATTTACAATTCCTTCAATTCTGATGTACTCATCCTTTAAGGGGTCTTGGATACTGGAGCTGCTCCAGGCATCAAATTTATAGAGAAATCAATGTCTCTTTTAGGGGGTAATCTTGGTATTTCCTTAAACACATCTTCAAACTCTTTTAGGACTGCATAATCTTCAATATTTGACACCTTATCTTTAGGTGTCTCTTCCATATGTGTTGCAAATATTAGACACCCTTTTCTGTAACATTTCTTCAGCTATAATTCTGAAATTTATCTGATGGTTACTACCCTGGGAATTCCCTGCACCGTCCTTAGGTTCCCTTCCTCATCCAAGCAAGTAAATGCCTTGTTATGACAGTCTAGGATAGCATGATGTTGGTCCAACCAATCCATCCCAATTAGAAAATCATAGGAACCTAAAGGTAAGATGTTCAAATCTACCCAGGTGCTCAGTCCATTCATGTCCATAAGACATGACTTAACCATCTCATTAACTTTTCTTTTGGCTCCGGTAGCTAGCTACACCAACCAAGATTTTTCATTCTTGCTTCTTGGAAAATGAAAACTTTCCACCATCTTAGGATCTATATAACTTTGACTAGCACCTAAATCAATTAAAATAGTAATGGTTTGGTTGTTGATCATACCTTCCACTTCAATCATATGTGATTGATACTCTGCTTGCCTGTTGTCCAGGGCTGCATAGATCCTTGATACATTTCTGCCCATGTCTTCCACTGTTTCTTCTTGTTGTACATTATGAATAGCCCTCACTTTTTCACCTCTATGAGGGCAATTGCTAAGCATATGATCTCCTTTACAACCCCAACATTGAATAGGTGGCCGCCTTGGCCTTTGCCCCCTATCTCAATCATTATGGGTTCTCTAGAAGTTGGTTGTCCTTGAGGATTATTTTTGAAGAATGGTGGCTTAGTTCCCTTCTTCCTCTGATCCATCTTGAATTTCTTTTTGTCTTCCCAAGCTTTTTGGAAAGTTGGCCTTGCTTTTTGTTGATCATATAGGCATTTAGCTCGCCTTATGGTCTCCTCCAATGTTTTGGGATCATCATATTGTATTTTTTCACTGATGAATGATGGCAATCCACTCAAATACCTTTGAATCTTAACTGTCTCATCCTTCATGAAAGAAACATACTTTAGCAGTTCTAAAAACCTTTTTTCATATTCATCTATGGTCATACTCCCAAGTTTGAGTTCAAAGAACTCTTTCATTTTCTTGTCATAGTATCTCTTAGTCAAGTATTTATTTTCAAAATACTTCTTGAATTCATTCCAAGTAACATTTTTATCTTTAATGTGTTTCACCTGCACAAGCTGATCCCACTACATGGATGCCTTTCCCTTGAGTTGATAGATGGAAATTATTCTTTCAGCATGAGAAGAGTAATTATGCAATTGAAAATACTTTCTCATGCCCAATAGCCATGTCTCTGCATCTTCATCCTTCTTGTGCTCACCATCAAATGTAGGAGGCTTGGTTTTGTTCATTTCTCCTCATAGCTCATCCACCCCAGACCTCTTATGCTTCCTGATAGGGGATGGACTTGAGTTGTTGTGTTCTCTCTTATGGGAATGCCTCGGAGAGTGATGGTGATGCCTGCTAACACTTCTTTTTCTTCTTTTATCATTAGGAGACCTGTGACTTCTTGATTTGCTTGAGCCACTCTCCTTATCCAATTTCTTTTCTATTCGGTTCAAGCTCTGCATTAACTTCATGTTGAATTCCTCCTACTGCTCCTTGGCTCTCATAAGCCTTTCACTATCCGTTTTATGGCTTTGGACATCCTTTTGTAAATTTTTAATGGTCTCTACCATATTCATGTTTTCATCACTTCCTTCTCCATGCCCATTGGAGTTTGTTCCTTCAATGCTCATATGAGCATCCATCCCTCTAATCTCATCTTCCTGGTTGTAAGCCCCCTGTGCATATTCCATTCCTATGCACTCTCTGTTGATCATGATTTGGTCTAGTTGTTGTTAACTCTGCAAAATGTGCAGCCAACAGAACTTTGTCAGGATAACGGTTTCAACAATTTTATGAAAATATGAACCATTTTGGTTCAATATTGCATCATAATTATTTCTTATGATTTCTTGAAAATTGAATGCCTAAATAAATTTTCTAGGTGAATAATTATATTCTATTGTCCAAGACCTTTTCAACGCCTGCTTCCATGCTCAATTCTGAGTCTTGAGCAGAAAGTTATGGTTATTTGAAAATTGTCCAATAATTTTTTCTGTTCACTCTTCAACTTGGTGCAATTCTGCGTTGTAATTATGCATTTTTGCACCTATTCCATTGGATTTTTAGTAGGAGATCAATTGGGTTTCTTAATATACATATTTTTAACAGTTTATCCAAGTTTCACTTTTTCTAGGTTCTTGGTTGCTAGTTACAGCCTGTTGAAGTTCTAGGCCAATTCATGCTTTTGGTCTGGAATGCTACATGTACCTTTTTTGCCATATTAAACATTTTTAACATGCCCAGAATTTTAATTCATCTCTAGGACTATTTTCTATGGTTCAACAACTTTCCATAGACTATGCTCGTGCCTCAATCTGATTCCAGAGTAGAAAGTTATGGCCCTTCGAAGTTAGTTGGGTCTTAAAATTTACCCACCACTGTTTGTCCTATAACTTCCTCATAAAATCTTTGTTTGACGAACGATTTACACCATTAGAAATCTCTCTCTAGGCTCTTCTATTTGGGTTGCAGAGATAAATTGTGCCTTGGTACATTATATTCTCGAGGTTTTTGAGTAGCTAAAAATGTTGTTTAAGGCCTCAAAAACGCGTTGCAAAAATATGACCTTCAAACAATATAAAATGTCATAGAAATTCGTTGGTTTTTTGTTGTTGTACACCATCCAAACGACTTCGCATGCACAAATTTTAACATGTACACCCATATTTATCATGTGCAACAACACCATAAGGTAGCGCATGCTCCACACACCTATAACCAATGCGGATCACTTCTATGTCACGCCAATAACTAATGCATACTGCTTTTGTGTTGCGCGCCAATATCTACCGTGCACAATTTTGGTTCATGCACTAATACCTATCGCGCGCTAATATTCCGCATGCATTTTACTCTATGCATTGCACCATGCCAAAGTTTAGTACACCCCCACCGTGCACCAATACTCCGCACGCACCATTAACTAAACTGTCGCGCAACAGCATATACCCACATTACGCACGTATCAATAAAATTCCTCTGCGCTCTGTCAATACTGTGCACACCACGCGTGCCATTATTATGTGTTTGCACATCGCGCGCACCAGTATTACACATGTGCCACTCAATCTGCACCGTGCAATGCTAAATTTAGTGCGCACATCCGCTCGCCAATATTTTTCGCGCATTGCCACTCTGCACTGCGCAACGCCAAATTTAAGTGTGCAGAGCCGTGCGCCAATATTTTCCGCGCATTACCACTTTGCACCGCACAACGTCAGATTTAAGTGCGCAGACTCGCACACCAACATTTTCCACGCATTACCACTTTGCACCGCGCATCGCCAAATTTAAGTGCGCAGACTCGTGCGCCAATATTTTCCGCACATTACCACTTTGCACCTCACAGGGCCAAATTTAAGTGTGCAGACTCACGCGCCAATATTTTTCGCGCATTACCACTTTGCACCACGCAACACCAAATTTTAGCGCGCGTAGCCACACACCCTTATTTTCCACATCCCAAGCTTTTCACTGCGCATCATGCTTTTTTTAGAGTGCACACTTGCACCCATTCATTTTTATGCGCATCAATTCCTCGTGACTTCCGCTGTAGAAATTGGGGCTTTTGCCAAACTTTTTCCCAATTTTCACCATAGACATTCTGCAACAATGAAATTTGTTCAATTTCACCCCGACAACACCAATTCAACCTCTGCAACAACAAATCGTTGTTGGTTGACATTCCTGGAACAAATTTTTCCCAAACTCAATTCACAAATTGAGAATTTTAATCAACTAATCTCGCTCCATCTATCATGGCTTCCCTGTAACTTCAAATTCGACCAATTCCAGGTCTGAATTTGCTAGAACAGATATTAAATTAGGAATATCTCACTAATTGGCCAAATTTCTCAAGTTTCCCATGAATTTAAAAACAGAAATTAGGGATTTTACCCAATTCCACGCAATTGCTTCTAATTTTTACCATGGACGCTCTGTAACTTGGAATTTGGCCACCTATAATTCTCTGTGAAATTTCACTTCAACTCAACTTTCTTGGCCCATCCAAGCTCAGTGTTGAAAACTGGAGCTCCGATACCATATTGTAACATCCCTAGCATCCAACTGGGCTATGCCACGTAAAAAATTTCAAACTGTATGCAAATTAAAACATATACACACAGAAACTCTTGCAAAACTTTATATATAAAACTTAAAACAAACAAATACATTATGTAAATGAACAGATTCATACTCAAATAACAGTAAACATATACATGCAGCATAGACAAGCAATACCCATAAATATAAAGACAGGTATAAACCACACACATGAAAAACCCATAAAAATAAACACATAAATAATAATGCAACATATAAATTAACACACGATTGACACTTATCTTGGTAAGAATATCACCAACTGCGTGCAGACCTTCCATGAACCTCCCAGCCTTAGACCACACTGCTCATCACTCTCAGCAGTGGCTCACCCCCGAGCTGGGACTAAACTCCACCCGGGTAAAGGGATTCCTAACTAGGTTGATGTATCTCAGACAACAGGAAAGACTTCGTCATGGGTGCCAACTAAAACTAACAACCTATAGTCCCTCATTTCCCACATGCATGTCCCACTCCAGGAAGTGTACCCCTTCTCTGCTCAATATTCCTTCGATTGCCCCACTTCCTTTCTGGGCTTCAACAATGGGCCAGACAGGAAGTCTCAGAGCCCCGTAGTTGCAGCTTGGCACCTTCGCAAATCAATTCCCAACAATTCTCTCACCTAGAGAGAAATTGCTCACGAGCCTGACAACCCGCCTCTTTATTATCCCACGGGCCTGACAACCCACTTCTTCAGTCCAGCTCCCAAGCTAACCAGGTACAGATACATGTATAGGTATGGATACAGGTACAATGATAGGAAGGTATGAAGGACAGTTGAATGAGTGAGTGAATGATGATGGAATCAATGAATGAATGACTGGGAAAAAGAACTATGTCCAGGCTATATGTATGCATGTTCCCAACTTGACACTTGTCATGTTAACAACTACTTTGATCCACTTGTCCCCATCCTTAGAACTTAGGATAAAATAATTATCCAATCTTTATACTTTAAGGAATATTAATATAATATTCCTTTTTGGCTTAAGCTCCCTAGCTTAGCCCCTTATCCTTAACTTTTAGCCCCCCCCTTTCCCTAACTAGTGGAGTTTAGTCCCCCATACTCTTTTATCATGGCCGGTCTACACACAGTGATGCATTTTATATTAATGATTAGACATATACAAAAATAGGCTCACTGGCCTAATTCCATACATAAGCCTCCTAGCTTGTGATAACTGGCTCACCATCCTACAAAACAAAACATATACAGAAAGGCTCCCTGGCCTCAAAATCATGTGCACTTAATTTTGTTGCACACGGTATCCTGGAATGTGCAAACTTCATCATTTTAGTGTGCAATACATATGCACACTATACGATGGAAGGTGCATACAAAAATGATATCAAACAACTCACCAACTTAAGTACATTTGCATTTACATTTACAATTGGGTTCACCCTAGGGGTATTACAATAATGGACACCACAATGGTAGAAGTGGCTATGTTGTTTGGCCAAGCAAGGCATCCCAAACGTGAGTAGGTAGATTAAGATGGTGGAAGATTCAACAAAGGAAGTCAAAGACTCATTTGACCTGTATGGGCCAAGCTTGGCAGCAGACCAAGACGACAAAGAAGACATGGTGACTTTGGTACATGAGGACCAAGAAAGAGGTTGAACCCTCCTTGTGCACACTTGGGTGAGACAATTGGTAAGATGACCCATAAATTGAACAATTGTTGGAAGAAGGTGAGGGAAGAATTGGTTCGAACATGGCTCAATTTGATGTAGAAGTATGGTGATCTTCCAAACTCTTCATATAACTTAGACACTGGATAGATTGTGGATGTTAGCAGTGGTCTTGGTATCCACTTGCCATTAAATTCTCATTGAGCTACAATAGGTTATCTCAGTACCTAGGAGCGGGTAGTGGAGCCTTTGAGAAGGTGCCTTAGTCTAAAAGAGTTGTGCAAAGTGATTGAATTGCGAAAGGAAAGGACTAGTTTTTGGGCATGAGGATGTGCATTCTCATGACTTTGGCAAATAGTTGGATTGGCCACCTAACTATCTCTGGGTATGGAGAGCGTAACGTGCATATGCATGACAAGTTGATTGAAATACAAAAGCTTTAGAAGGTCAAGTGTATGCAAAACTTGGACGATTTGATGACCTTCTTAGAAAAGGTTGGATTGTCGCAATTGCAACAGGCAGCTACAACAGTGATGGATCAAATTGCAACCACCGTAGCAAGAGGCAATAGATGCAGAGACATTAGAGTTGGGCAAAGAGACGCTTATCCAAAGGAGGATTGGACAGAGGGAAGTTGCATGAAAATTCTATAATGAATATTGTGGAACATTTGGGCATGCCGATTGCGAACAAATGCATGGGTCTGGATAGTAACTTGAGGACAAGAGGTTCTTAAGGATGTTTCTAAGGACGGCAACGATTTTTAGTGGGATAATGTAATACCCTAGCCTAGAGTGGTGTTGGGAACCTTTTCCACACTAGCACATATGGACATGTTGGATAGACGATTCAGTTGAGACGCATAGGTCCATTGGCAAGGCACACCTCAGATAGCCACCTTGGCTCATTGGCAAGGCACACCTCGGATAGTCACCTTGGCCCGATGGCAAGGCACACCTTGGATAACCACCTTGGCACACCACATACGAACTCGAGCATGCCCACAGACAGAGAGGGTGCACCATAGTCAGTGGCTAGTTGGATGCACCAAAGGAGTTGGGAAAACTTAGCTAGAGGTAAATGAGGTTGTTGCAGGCAGCCTTGTCTGCAAACATGTATTAGCATGACAGACGAAGAAGTGACAAGATTTATTGATGATTTGTGTGCCTAAACTTATACGGATCGATAGAGTTAGGTGGTCCACACTTGAGGGTTGTAATAGAGTTAGGCGGTCCACACTTGGGGGCTGCGACGGATGGTTGAGGGACCTTCAAGCACAAGTTGCCGCAAATCACAACCATGGCTTGCACTCGTCACACATACTCCCCCAAGCATGCATTCATTGGATGCACTTTCATCAGATGCCTTGGGCCCACCTAGGCACAATTAGGCACGACCGGATTGACTGAGGTGGATCAAGCATAGTTGTGCAGACTCAGATGAGTTGGACGCACTTGGAACGATTAGGATGACACCAAGACGAGTGGATGGAGATTCCTTTTAGCAACTTGAGACGAATCAAACAAGTTGGCCCACTTAGGCACAACTAGGCACACTTGGGTGTGGATGGATGAAACGACCGGGTAGACAAGACAACATCGGTGAGCTCAAGACGACTCGGCAGACAGGAATACCTAGGTGGATGAGATGATTTGGGCGGGCTCAAGAGGACTTGGGAAGACCTGACATGGTTTGGAACAATGCGACAGATTGATCAGTGGACAAGTTACCAAAGACGAGCAAGTCGGCTCAATGGCATTTGGGTTCACCTTGGGAAAATAGGGCTTGCAATCGCACAACAAGACTCATATAAATAAGGAGGACACCTCTAAGTTCTAAGGCATACAAGGAAGCATACAAGAGAAGTCACATAGTGAGGACTACAAGGAGTTATGTGATGGTGCCAAGTTCAGGGTTGGGCACAATGGAACGACTTGTACTACCTAAGTGAGACAAAGATGGAAACAAGACTTATATTAGACAGGCTTGCAAAAGCTTCATGGGGTTGGTTTGTGCAAGGTTGTTGGGCAATTGGAAGAAGGTTGTTTTGCCTTGTTTTCTTTGTACATCCATAAGTGTTGGCTTGGGTGTCTCCCATTCATATGTATGGTGCACTTGGGATGTTTTATGTGTGTATTTGAATGTTGTTGTCCCTTGCATACTGTTATATTTGCTAAGTGTTGCATTGTGGAAATGCTTAAGGTTGTAGTGGCATGCCTAGTGTTTCTTGTTAGATGAACTAAGTGTGTTAGACTTGATTGGGCATCTAACTTGTTGGATCCTAAGGTGAAGTTATGGGCAGACCTTAGGTGAAGAGGTGTAGTCTAGTTGTAGTAGGCACAAGTTGGCCAAGCCACTGCAGCTGAGGCAAGGCAGTGTCGCACAACCACAAGTGCCAGAATGACTTGGGAAACTCAAGTGGCAGAAAAAATCCGGGTGGACTACAGGTCCTGACATCCCCCCTTTCGGATGGAAGTTCTTATAGCTTTTAAAAGATATCTGCAAAAGGTTTAAACAAAATGAAGAATTAATATAATTGGTCCTGCAATGATCTCTCTGTTGCTGGCACAATTATTTATTGTTTATGACCTCACATGTTAACAATTTTTCATATTTATTTGGGTAAAAATAAATACCAACCACCTATTGTAAGCAATATCATCCATGTTAGGTGTGATACATAAAGGAATTAAAAAACATAGGTTGTTATTAGATTTGGTTTCTTACAGACCAACCCAATTCTATTATGCTTGGCCTCACTATACGCAAAGTTGTTAATTCTATTCTTGAATATGAGAGAAGCACACAATTGATGTTCTTTATGGGGAACTCTTGCCAATGACTAGCTTTGAACAATCTTTGCTCAAACTTTCTCTTATGTTATCTACAAAGATGGACATCATGACCTAATTCAAATACAAATTTAATGGAAAAGAGTAATAGTACAACGTACAAAGAAGAAATGTGACAAATAGAAAAACTACAAGAGTCATTCCCAAGTTCAAATTCTTTTGTAGTCGTTACTTGCTCATGGAGCTACATTAGATTAAAAACTCATAACCAGTTTGCTAATATCTTGACAAGTGGGTTGTAGTAGAATATCACTTTTTTTCCATTGCTCCCTCTGGTGGAAGGGGGTTATATTTGAAGATGACTAGATTATTAGACAAGAAAGAATAGCTAAATTGGATACTATAAGATTCATGACCATTTCTATTTTAGAGGGAAGGTGTTGTCGAGTACATTCAATGGAAAAATCCGGTACTTCATCTGGGGAAATCGCTATGTTCAAATCTGAGTGCAGTTTGTAGTTGGGATAGGAATGTTCAAAAAAGATATTGACTATCTTGAAGTTGGAGACAAAGAATACATGTTCATTCTCCTCATTTCCTTCGAGAAAAGGAACGAACATGGTCTTATAATTTGGCTAAATACTCTAACAAGTGGGTTGTAGCAGAATATCACGATGTCCATTGCTCCCCTCTAGTGGAAGGGGTTTTTCTTTTAACAAGATTCCTCTTATCATGATTGAAGCTAATGTGCCCAAATCTACCATTATGGTCCATTAGCACAATTTGATTTGGTCACTCTTAGGCTAAGCTGCTGGGAGTGGGGTATCTATTCCACCAAAGTCGTCAAGACTTGCCCCTAACCCCAACCACTATTGCGTCTAGACTCTGTATCTGGGACATAAATGTTTAGAAAGATATTGATTCTCTTGAAGTTGGAGCCAAAGCATACAAGCTCCCTCTCTTCCCTTTCATAGAGAAGGGGAGTGAGCATGGCCTTATAAATTGCCCAAAAAATGTATGATTGTATCATTCATTCTATTTTGTCCATTCTTGAAATATAAAATGCATTTGTTCCAACTTCAAAATTAAAAATTAAAAAAACTGGAAGGCACTTCATTATTTCCATAAATAAAGCTTAATATGATTTCAAAAGATAAAGTAGTTCGTTGTGCTTTAAAGCAATATCTAGTTAGAAAATCCGATATTACAATAAACCAACAACACCCATATTTTTTTGTAGCAGAAATTGCAATAGAAAGAAATCTATACTTACAAAGAAAAAGTTAAAACACGAAATATTTTCAGCACATGGAACTAATACTAACCTTGTGAGAGTCATTGTTCTCTCCTTCCAAAATCCTTTCAATAACGACTTTGTAGGAGTCTTCTTGGATAAATTTCCAACCTATCTCGTCGCCATATACCTACTCATTACATCCAAGCACAAATTCAGTAGTCCTTTAAAATAAACCCACACCCCAAAATCCCAAAGTCCATAAAGCAATTACTTCAAGAAGATGTTGAATGGTACTTAGGATGAACTTCTTGTCGAAGCCCAAGGGAAGAAGAGCCCTAAGTGCCTCCTTGAAACGTCTTTCATTCTCATGTTCTCCAGTGTGCATGTGAAGATGAATATGACTGCATATTGTAAGGAAGTTGAGTTTATGTTTTCTAGGGAGTGCATTAGATGGTTTAATTTTAGCATAAGAATATAGTCCCTTCCAAAGAAGATCAATCCAGTAGAGACAACAACCATTCAGGACATTTCACCTATTGAATCTCTATCTTAAAGAAGTGGAATAACAACTTTCAGAACACGGCAAAAACCTACCAACCTTGAGAATGTGATCACTAGGTAAATAGTGTATCGAAGCTATTCCTATAGCACTCACCCTTTGGGAATTTCAATCTAGGGAGCTATCATTAGCATTGGATGGCCAAAAACACTCTCCTTTCACCCGATCCTTTTTTGGATCTTTAGCTTGCTTGAGACACCTCCCTATTTCACGAAGGGAAAAAAGCAGTATAATCCAACCCACATTTCTTCTCCTTCAATGTTTAGTATACCTACCTTGGAAATTACAACGTTTGAGACTCATATCAACAATAATAAGCAAAGATAATGTGACGTACATTGCTATATAATCACATAATGTCATGGATTGTGACATTGTGAGTGATCACGAATTGGGAACAAATGCACCTATAAACTCGATTTACAAGAATGATAAAGGGAAAAATAGCTCCCAAAACCTCCATTCATTCCTGGGTGAATGAAGGGTTCAATTCGAATTTCAAATGGCAAAAATGGTATTTCTTTTCCCTCCCTCATAAATACAGTGGGGCCAACTATTTTCTGGATAATTGTTTTTTTTATAAATGGTTTGTTAACAATAGTAAACTCCTTCTATACAAGTAATTCATCCATTGAAAATTCCAAACCCCTAAAATTTTGTTTTCCTTGGTTAGTAGAAGGCAATGCTACGAAGAGATTTTATTTTATTTTTTGAAAGCCAATCAATGAATAAAATAAAATAAATCTTAAGATTATTAAGTCAAAAATTAAAATGATTGTTAAGTCAAATTAAAACCAATATAAGTGTTTAACATGTTTAACTGTTTGCAACTATAAAACTATATTTATGTCATAGAAGTCAATTGGGTTTAGCTCGAGTGGTTGGGAGGAATGATTGTTATCCTCCCCATCTAAGTTCAATTCCCCCAAGTGTCATGTTGAACTCTTAACGAGTCATAGAAACAATTCCAAGACAAAGATGGATTTTTGTTTTTTGAAGGCCAAAGGACAAGCATAAATGGTATAATGGAGCTTATATATGCTATGGAGTTGAGAACACATCATAAAAAAAATAGAAACTACATACATAAAATGAGAATTTGATTAATGATGGAGTCATCAAATACATTGACATCAATCCTCTTTTATTTGGCTAGTAGGGAGTGGCGTAAGTTAACCACCTTTGTTTGATCTATTAACCTAATGCCTATCGTAATTAAATATCAAGGTCACTTATGTAAGGCGACTTTATTACATTTCATAACATTAGGAATAATGAAGCGTTATACTCCAACAACCCTATTAAACGTTGAGCACATTTGCATTTCTATGTGCATTTGAATACTTTGGAGTCCGTTGGTACAATCATGAAAAATGTTGGTACAATGAACCTCATTTCTACCATCTTAAAGCTACAATTTCTAACTAACAAAAAAGA
The DNA here is from genome assembly GCA_009831015.1 of Picea engelmannii. Lineage (NCBI taxonomy): Eukaryota > Viridiplantae > Streptophyta > Pinopsida > Pinales > Pinaceae > Picea > Picea engelmannii. Next base: position 392,969 of record ML781215.1, on the reverse strand, counting down.
AAAAAAATTGTTAAGCAACTTGTCTCCTCTTTAGATCTGAAATCTTACAGGTACTCCATCATGTTGTCTCATCACCCTCATAAGGGTAGAATTCCCGAATTTTCAAATCTTCTAAATTCTTAAGATTCTAAATTCCTCAAATTTCCATACTCCCAAATTATCCTAAATTCTTGAGTTCCCAAATTCCTCAAACTCCCAGACTCTCAAATTGTTAAAACTCTCAAATTACCGAATTATTTGGACAAAAAACCATATTGAATTAAACCTTCTTTGACTCCTTCCTGTATCAAAGATTCGACTATTCAAAACAAGTAATGCCCCTCTATTCCATTGTCACATATCTCAACTTCATATTCAAGCTCGGATGATTCTTCCATTATGAAATTTTCCATTGTCGAGGCTATATTACGTTTTCCTTTGTCTTTGACCTTCCCTTCAATGGCTCAAAGTTTACAATTCCATGTTGTATGACCTATTTTTCTGCAATAATAACACTCAAGTCCTTCTTTGACAATTTGTTTCCCTATTTTTATGCTCATTCGATTTTTAGTAAGCAATGCATTCTTTGGATGGAGAACACTTTCTGAATCTCTTTCTTTTATCCCTTCATTTGACCTTTCATTTACTCTTTTATCTTCAACCAAGGAGATGATATTATATCATCTAAATATTGTGAAGGCAATTGACTTAATGTAAAAATTTCATTGTTGTAAGTTGAAGGTAAACCATTTAATAATATAGCTTTTATATCTTCTTCTTCTACTTTTGCATCAACTTCAGCTCATTGTTTTATAAGCAACATCAACTCATTATGGTTGGATATATTGGTTTCAATATCCATTTTAAATCTAAAGAGTTGTACTTAATAAAATAAATTGCATTTACCGCTTTTGCACCAAACAACTTTTGTAATTCCTCCTAGATTTCTTTACAAGATTTGTCTAGATCGGCATGATGTAATTATGAATTTGTGAAAGCATTGTCTCTCTGTCAAGGGTATATCTCTATTGTTTGCTTTAATACTTCTACTCTTTATCATGAATATACTTGGGTTAGGTCACATGATTTGATACAAACCTCAATGATTTGATATAGAATGGTGGATA
>ML781215.1:310803-356761 GCA_009831015.1 Picea engelmannii | reverse complement strand
GTACTTTTGCAGACCAAATGTTTTCTCTGTGGGGAGGTGTGATCCAAGAGAATCTTCATAGTCGACACATTTCATTTGGCTATAGTCACTGTCAAGATGTTCTACACAACAAAGAGCTCACATTAAGCTTTTTGATGCATTTCAAATGAGGTCAATTGGAATTCATATGCTAGAGATATAACTTGTTGAAGAAAAAGGATACAGTGACAACAATTCAAATGTAATGATTAATACTTGTTGAGCTTATTTTCTCATGAAATTCATGTATTTTTCATTATGAAATGAAACTATTTGGAGAAAAATCTAAGAAGGATTTTAGTTCCTATTCTCAAGGAGAGTCTCATGGATGTTGATTAGGTTGGTTGTCATTGATGTCAACCCTTGAAGAAAGCCCCGTAGCATAAACGTTGGGTAATCCACCCAAGATTTTTTGATGTAAAGATGACTCGTTATTGTCTTGTCATGGTTGATAATAAGTAGAAATGGATGAACTCCAAAGTGGTCCCCTTATGGTGAAAGCCCTCACGGGAATACGCTTTGGGGATTGAGTTATCCTAGAAGTATGGTTAGAGGACCCATGATTATTTGTGGAATAATGAGATGAACACCAGTGAATTTTTTAGTGAAACTATCCTAGATGGATAGTGTTTGTCATGCCATTTCTGGTGGTATGTGGAACACCACATAACTCCTCACGGTTAGAGAGTTATGACCATGAGAAGTTGGAGAACCCAAGTTTGTTTGATGGATAACGGTATGAGTTTTGATATATTTTCAGGTAATACTATTCTATATGGATAGTACATTTCATTCCATTTCTGGTGGTATGTGGAACATCACATAACTCCTCACGGTTTGAAAGTTATGGCCTTACGAAGTTGGAGGACCCTCATATGTCATCTAGAATCCCCAAAAGGTCAAAGTAGTCAAAGTGGTTTAAGAGATTTTAAAAGGTAAATAATAAAGTGAAGTGGTAAGTGTACTATAATTCAAAGTGAATACAAAATAAATTAATTCAATAATAAATTTAATGGAGAAATTAGAAGTGGGTTAACCCTAAACTAAGGAAAGTGGACAAAGCGACCTAGAAGATGTTTTTAAGGAAGCTACTTGGAGAGTATAAATAAGAGGCAAGGCTCTCTCATTTAAGACACACTTTATAATATTGAATACCTATAGGTGTCTGAGGTAACCAAGGGATATCTAAGCCAAATTTCTGAGGAAAGTGAAGAAAAGAAGGCTGGAATTCAAGGAAGGATAAATTCTTTTGATGATGCCTTCTAAGGTATTGTTTTTTTCAGGTCATCTCACCATTTTCACAATACTTTTTTTATAGAATGATTCAAACCATGAAATTGATATGTCATTGAGTAAACATATCCAAGTATCTTTGGTAAAAAAATTCAGCTTGTGGGTCGTTGTATTTTTGGAGTTACACTCCGTGGAAAATAGGGTTTGTGGCTAGTCCTTAAACTAGTAAAAAACATGTGCTTTGGGTAAAAACGTCATAACTTCTTCATAAAAGATCCAAATTCAATAATACCAAATGTGTTAGTTAGAGTAAATTCTGTAGTATGTTTTTTAACAGTTACAGATCAATTCAAAAAATATTTTGTGCGTGGCACGCTCTACAAGGTGTCTCTCTAGAATAAGCCAAAATTCAGCAAGGTGTGTCATTTTTGCTATAACTCCTTTTCTGAGAGGTTCCAAGTAGTGACACCTGGAGGAATTTCATAAAACACACTGAAGAACATTGTGTATCAGTTTCAGATCTTTATTCATTATAGGTAAAAAATTATGATTATTTCAAGTTAGGGTTGTTGACTAATCCAAAACTAGTCTTGTGAGACTAAAGAAACGTTTGATGAAAATGCTAGTCTCTTGTTGTTAAAGTTAAGGAAGGTTTGCAGGTATGTGATAACATACACCAGGTCTATTATAGAGTTACAAATCATATTTGTATGATGAAATTGATGAGGGATTTTGGTTGAGGTACAAGTTGGGTACATGGTTGAGACAAATAGTTGATGAGTTGGCACATACATGAGGTGTATAGTTGATGATTTTGGTACATATTGATGAGTCATAGTTGATGAGTACTTGAAAAATGATTGGTACATACTTGGTACATGGTTGGTTGCACTTTTTTATGGTATAGGTTGATTACAAATTGTTTGGTACAGGTTGGTGCATGGTTGATGCACTTGTTTATGGTACAGGTTGAGGTACATGTTGATGCATGGTTCAGGTTTATTGGTACATGTTTACATCGATATATCTCATAGTGATAGTGTGACAGTGGTTCCATCATTCTACTTCTACTTCAGGGCGGTTGGACGGGGCAAGGACAGGTGGTTGTAGCCACCTTTCGGTTGTAGTTGGAGAACATAGGGGGTTGTAGCCTCCTTCTTGTTATAGCTAGAGAATTGGGGAGTTGGAGATTCCCTCAAGTTGTAGCCTGAGAAACTAAGGGGTTGGAGCCTCCTTCCAGTTGCATCTGGAAAACAAAGGAAGTTGATGCTTCCAATGAATGTAATTCTTCAAGACATATAAGATAAAGCATTCCGTGTTTTTCTCTCGATTTGGGTTTCCACGTAAAACACTGGTGTACTGTTTATGTGAGTGATTTTTCATTTCTTATTGCTCATTATTGGATAATAATTCTACATTGATATAACACTTGGATTATTTGGAGAGAAAGAATTATAATTACGCTATTACTGATTCACCCCCCCCTCTCAGTAATCCAACAATTGGTATCAGAGCAGGTTCCTTCAGAAATCAGATTAACCACTGAAAGGTAGATCATGGAGAGTACCAACTCATATAAAAATGGAATACCACACTTTAATGGAAAAAATATGTTTTTTGGAGCATAAGGATGAAGACATATATACAAGCACAAGGTGTTGTAGGAAAATCTCCCTGCGGATAGGTAGATTGCCTCAAAGAGATAGACTCTTAACTCTAAGACAGAAATTTCTTAACATGGACACTGACTTCCTTTCAAATCTATACAAACTAATGCATGAGGAGGAAGGAGAACAGAAGTACCTTCTTATCGACGTTTGTCCCTGCACGCTCTGAGTTGAGCTCCAATCTTTCGCTCCTCGGTGATCTCTGTAGAAAAAACAATACGAACACTTCCTACTCTAGTGATATTAGCTTGAAAATAGATCTATCTACCATAGATAAGTTTATGTAAGATCAGACACAAACTAGAAAGAAACATGCCAAGCATGTCATATTAATGAGAACAATGACAGAAGTAGCTTACAACCGTAGATGTGAATGCGACAGCTTCGTCAAGTCCCCTTTGTCCAACCTTTGCTCAAAAGATCTACGATCTGAATGACAACAACTTCAATGATTACTCTCCTCCAATTCATTGTGTGTTTCCTATGAGATCATGGGTTTCATGCTAGCAATTCTTCCCCCTTTTCACCATCATAGAGCCTGCTTATATAGGTTAAGAGAGGCTTAACCTCTTGAGTTATCTTTAGGGTAGGTTGAGGAATTCCCTCCTTAGATCAAGGATCTTCTGATTGAACCAGGAATTCGAATGCAACTGCCTTCCAAACTTGAAAGATCCTCCCCTTATTCTCCTCAACAGATTAACTACTGCCCCAGATTAGACAACGCTCCCTCAAAAGGGGCATCAGGGCGTTATAACGCTCCCTGGTAGGATCAAGGGGAGCGTCAGCGCTTCAAATATGGGTAGCGCTCCTTCAGAGGGGTGATTTGGTGTTATAACGCTCCCCAGTACCTTGTGGGGGAGCGCCAACGCTCCTAAGGGTGCCATAGGGGAGCGCTCTCCCTCTAAACCCTAGTTTAAGAGCTCCTTTCAGGTGGCAAGAGATTCTTGACTTCAGTTAATCATTCTCCTTCCTCCAAATTAAGTGTCTGAGGTATTCTAAGTGCCTCCTTGGTGTCTTCATCATGGCAGTATGCTTTGTTTGATGTTTGCGACACTTGCGACAGTTGAGAGGAACATGCGACACTTATCAAATTGAGTAATATTGATGTGTAACAGATTGCCCCCCAAAGTATGAAGTTAGAATATGAGAACTGATAACTGAAATGATTTATAGACCTTCAAGCAAGGGTATAGACTCGAAGAACCTGACGAAAGATGCACACAAACATTCAACAAATATCATGACATGTTTCAAAACCCAAGGTAGCATACCTATGCTTGGGTGATCAAGACTTGCAAGATATGGCTGCCATAAAATACACTGTGGATCCATAATTGTGTTGATGAAAAGGTATAGCCACCGAGGATACAATGTGGATCTATACTCTACTGAACTTGACTGATTGTAGCCACAAAGAATACACAGTGGATCTACGAGATGACAAGACATAGCCACGACCAATACAAAGTGGATCTATGTAACAATGTATGTATCATTTGTCCAAGAGAAACTCCTTTGCAGCCTGGGTAAAGCATATATCAAAGTGATCACTCAACCCAGGGTCTTCTTACCAATCCCGATGTGGTACGAATCTAACCATGTGAATAGATGTCTTGATGTCGAACATGGCAGAAACCACTTGATTACCGGTCAATGGTGTAAACCGTTAACAAGTGCGAGGGAGATCACCATTAATGTCAATGATTCCCAAGGTACCCTAGTAAATTCCAACGAATGTGAATGGATGAGCTGGAGTCGAACATCCATGGAATCATCCGATTAGAGGTCAATGATGTAAACCTACTGTCGAACGTGAGGAGGCCTGCCATTGAGGCATGCAGATCCCAAAGTACTAACTGGTTTCTAAGCCTAATTCCTGGACAATGTGTTGAGGTTGATAGGAATAGGCTCGTCGAAGGAGGGCCTTGATGTATCCCTCATCAATGACACGAAACAGACATAGAGATGTAATTGGTAGATCAACAGAACATGGACTGACATGGGTTTTGAGACAAGATATTCGTGAGGGTTGACTCTCAAGGTGGATACTTCCCTTGAACACTGAGGCACAACAGGAGAAACATGACATGGACCAAAACTTGATGATGTAGTGGATGCTGTGACTTACGTCAGGTGACCCAAAGGAGTGAAAGAAACTCAAAGGATTGGCTCAGTGAAAAGGTTCAGCGGATTATAATGCGTGCAAATGACATAGTGTCGTGTTCAAGGGCGACTCTAAGAATTATTTGGTAATGTTCTCAAGAGACTGCTTGGCTTGCTTCTTTCAAATTCCCCCCCATCCAGATAGACGAATACCTCTTTTGTTATTTAATGAGCTCGAGGAGGATAACACATGCTCTATATAACTCACCTTCGGTAAGTTCCTCTTCTTTTGTTTAATGAACCAGAAGAAGTAAGGGTTCGGTCCCGTATGGGCCTGTCGATGTTTGTTTTAATGAGTCCAAAGACAGAAAACTCAAAGGTTTTTCATGATTATAGAGTTTGGAAAAACACTTAAAAGAGAACCCTCTCAGTTCCTTTTTCGTACAGTAGTTTGACGAGACCGAAAAAGATATAAACTATCGCTCGACATACGCCCTTTCAAACCTTTTAACGAGCGTGAAAGGAAGCAAGATCACTCAACAATATTTTCATATTTAGAGAGTCTGAAAAGAGTTTAAAGATGACTCCAGGGGGGTTCCTTTTTCGTGTGTCCATGCGGGTCCGAAAAAGAGATAAAAGTCTACCCAGTGCGTTCTCATATTTTCGAGCTCGAGAACGAACTAAGACTATGTTCATGAGTGTGACAAGGTAAAAAAATGATCAGAACTGCTAGGAAACCTGCGATGTCAAAACTGCAATCCAGTGGTTTAGTGAAGCCATTATATTATTAGAGAAACCCATAAATGACTATACCTTATAAAAATTGGAAATTTATAAATAGCAATACAATGAAAATTCCATTTACCATTTGCATAAGGATTTGTAGCAGTGGAGATTCTCACTTTCGAGGTGGATCTTGTTTCGCTTGATACCGGAGCTACGGTTGACCGTTTCTCTTGCCGTTCAGACCAGGTATATCTTCATCTCCCCTTATTTCAATCACATGGTTTAATATCCATTTTTATAGCAGCATTTAATTTAAAAAATGAAGCCCTAAGTCGCCCCAAAAAGATCAAATCGGCCTCTATTAAAAATGATGGGAGTAAGACATTTTTTTGTGCAAAAACGTTTTAGAAAGTCATAGCCAACATGCCAATGCCTTGACACTTGGGTGGATGGGTCGTTTTTGGCAAAGAACCCATAAGAAATTCTCACATATGCCCACACAACCATAATGGAAATCGTTTTTATTTAAAAAACGTTTAATTGTTGTGTGATGATTTTTGAATGGAAAAGAGAGGGCATGATGATTATAAAAGAGGGCGTGGTCTTTTTAAACAATGTGGGCATTAGATTTCATGTCTTTAAATTGCTTTAAGAAATTGCCGAAAATTGCCGAAAAAGTGAAATAATGAAATTCTTTGCTTTTTGTTTTGTAGGTGATTTCGGCGACCATGATCGAGTGGAAAGAACGAGAGCATGAGATGGATGACTTGGCTGCCTTGCAGATTCCTCGAACATGGGCTGCATTGAGAGCTTGTGGCTTACTAAAATTCTTCAAATTGCAAAAAATGAAGAAGGAGATTTTATTGCTCGAGCACATGATCAGCTTATGGGATGTCGCGGAGCAAGGGTTCCGTATCGGAGCACAACTTCTAACCATCAAGTTAGAAGATGTATATTTCTTGACTGGCCTCTCGAAAAGAGGGGTTCTCATATCTTTTTCTGGACAGAGGGCGCTTCCGGAGCAAGTGGGCATGTATCTAGCACGTCATTGTGTCCCAGGAGCAAGACTGGTGGGGGGTAGAATCCCTATCAAGGATATCCGAGAGTTACCCCTCCAGTCCATTTTGTTTGCCATCACGAGTGTGAAGGGAAGCACTAGCACCCATCTGGCGTCGAGATCACAGGTGGCTTATGGCGTACAGTGTTTGGAACCAACACTATTCAACTGGAGTGCAGGGTTCCTTCGAAATGTGAAGGAACAAGTTTCACGGTGTAGGATGGGACATAAACAGTTCAGATACGACTCTTTCTTGGTATCATTTTTCTTAGAGAGCATCCCCCAGATGCAGCCTCAGATAGCACTGGCAGTGCGACCAGTGGAAGAACCACGGATGGAGAGGTGGACTAGTCTGTCTCCGAGGCTAGTAGCAGAGTCAGAATTCCATTTCACCGGTGACCTCTTCACTTGGTTGAGACAGTGATATCTCTGGATAGAAGACTTCCCGTATGCTGAGGTGGATTTTTGCGGGAACATGGATTTGATTCTACCCGCGGGGGAATATTGGGATGCGTCAGGTAAGAGACTGAGCAACACCTTGTCTAGTTTTTGTTTTTTAAGTTTTTAATGTATATATATTTTTTGGGTATGTAGAAGAGTTTTTAAAAGATGTATTGTTTTCAACATGCAGACAAGGGAGCAGTGCGCCAGCTGATATACCGATACCAGGACGTCGTGGGGGTGCTCCAGTTGAAGCAGATCTGGGAGTACCAGTGATAGGTCTCCGGGAGGTTGAAAGAAACCTCCAAGGCCTCACGATGGGCATTCCTCCTCTACGGAGGGGAGAAGTGCCTTTACATCTGCATAGGCACACTGTGGGAGTGCCAGAGAATGTCAATTCTCTACAGAGATGCATAGTACGCACAGTGATATGTTACTCCCAACACAATGTAGTGTAGGGAGATTAGAGTCTCTCCAGTGATCGTATTTTTGTATGCCTTGTCAGGCGATGTTGTATGGGTGTAAAGACCCGGCATTTTGCTTTTTTACATACTTTTTGATGTAATCAAAACATGTTAGTCATGCTATGTATATATACAGTCCCGAGTTTTTATAGTGCCTAATGATTTGTACATGATGATGCCTTTAATGTGATGTGTTTTAATTTACATGTGATGTACAATTTTTCTTTTCCTTAAATCTTATATATGGGCAAGATACCGATCCATGATGTAATTGGCTAATGAATCCGAAACACTATTGAGTTCTCTTGGAATGTGTCTATATTCAATGTAATCAAACATTCGTTCAAGATGACGAACTTGTAGGTGGAGACGTAGCAGGATAGGATTACAGATAGCATAGATTCGATTGAGTTGATAGACCACGAGTTGGGAGTCTAAGTAAACAATGATACGAGAGATACCTAGGGAGGAGGCTTGGGTCAAAAGTCCGATGATAGCATGATATTCTGCCATGTTATTAATCTCTGGTCCTAAGCAAATACCTCCTGAACTCACCACCTCGTCAAATTGGTAAATGACCCATGTTGCCGAAGCAATGTTCTGGGTATGTCGACTAGCACCATCCACAAACCCGAAAAAGATAGGAAAGGCTGATGTCATCTGCACATGAAAACACAAGGCACAGTTATGAGTGGCAGAGGTAACGACTCGAGCATGCAAAAGAAATCAAACTAAAATACAATAATGTACAAAGTAAACATGCTAGGTGATCTAGGCATAGTACTTTTTAAGGTAAAGCCCATTCCGGGGCTCTCCTAGGGAAATTCCATCATAATCCACTAACTCGTAGGTGCCTCTGTGTAGTACACATTTCACAATGTAAGGGCCATGCCACAGAGGTTCTAACTTAACTGTCCGCAATTTTTCATGAGCTTGGTCATAGACGAGGACTAAGTCTCCTTCTGCAAAAGTCCGGGGATGGACGGATTTGTCATATTGATTTTTAATCCATTTCTGATGTGCCTCATTAACGAGAGCGGCATCACGACGTGTCTCGTCTAGTTTGGATAGATATAAGAAACATTCTTCTTCGACAGAAGTACGGGGTAGGAGTTCTACTTTAAGTTTCAAAGATGGAATCTCGCACTTGATTGGTAAAACGACTTCGATGCCATATACTAACTGGAAAGGAGTAAATCTAGTTGCGGTTTTCATGAAAGTACGGTAAGCCCAGAGAGAGAAAAAAAGTTGTAGATGCCAGGATGTCTTGTTTGCCCCTACCATGCGTTGAATCATGGTTTTGAGGACCTTGTTGATGGCCTCAACTTGTTTGTTGGCCTGAGGATAGTATGGGGATGAGTTTTCATGGCGAAAACCCAATTTGACATGCAATTCGCTCATCATCTGGTTCTTAAAGTGTGCACCGTGATCAGTGACAATGGCGCGTGGTACACCAAAATGAGTTATGATATGGTTAAAGAGAAACAGAGCTATGGTACGACCATCGTTCAGAAAGGTAGGCATAGCCTTAGCCCATTTTGTAAAATAGTCGACGACGACGATTATATAATTGTGCCCCCCGACCGAGGTAGGCTTACATTGCATGAAATCGATACCCCACTTGGAGAAGGGGTCGATGGCGATAATGGGGTGCAGTGTAGTAGGGTGGGTGCGTGCCTTCTTGTTAAAGACTTGGTAGGGTGGGCATTTTTTGACTACCTCAATACAATCTTTGAAAATTGAGGGCCAAAAATAACCGGCACATAGAATTTTTTTTGCTGTGGCCATCCCCGAGAGGTGACCACCACAGGCTCCAAGGTGACAATCATTCAGAACACATTCAGCCTCTTCATGAATCAGACATCGTCGAAGGATAGTGTCAATACAATGGCGATACAAGGTGTCGTCAATGATAAGATAACGACGAGAATGGTGACAAATACGTCGATGCTCTTCGCAGGAAATATTAGGCTGAAAGCGTTGGGTTTGGAGGTAAAGGAGGATGTCTCCGTACCAAGGATCAGAGGTGCTGATGAGGAAAAGAGTTTCATCGGGGAGAGAGTCTTTAGGTTCGATGTTTCATCAAAACAGGGGAGATCGCAGATGAGCTCCACAAACACTAGGGACTTTTTGGCTTTGGACTTTGTAAATTCAAGATCGAATTCCTGAAGGATGACGATCCATTTAGAATATTTTCCCCCAAGTACTTGACGTGTCAAGACGTGGTACATGGGGTTGGAGTCCACAATCACCGTGGTGGTGCGTAATAAGATGTAATGGCGGAATATCTGGACAACGATGACGGCTGCCAGAGCCAGTTTCTTGACATGTGAATATCGGAGTTCAGGTCTAGATAGACTCTTGCTCAGATAATAGATCACATGTTCCTCACCGTTGGGGTCCTCCTGAACTAACACCATCGCAATGGTGGAAGTGGAGGCGACTAAGTAAAGGATGTAGTCCTTTGTATACTCCGGAGGGTGAAACAAAGGTGTGTGGGTCAAGGCATGCTTGAGAGCATCAAATGACCGTTGAGCGATGTCATCCCAGATGAAAGGGGTGTTTTTCTGCAGTAACCGCATGAATCCTTTAGTTATCTCAACGTAGTTACAGATGAAATGGCGAAGGAAGTTTGCTTTTCCTTGCAAACTTTGGAGTTGGGTTAAATTGGTGGGCGGGGGTAAGGCCAGAATAGCCTTGATATTTAAGGGATCCACCCTAATCCTGTCTTTAGAGACAATAAAACCGAGGAGTCGACCGGATTCGACAACAAAAATGCACTTATGTGGGTTCAAGCGGATGCGGTAGAACCGACATCGAAGAAAAATAGCCCGTAAGTGATCAACGTGATCAGATCGATTGGATGAGTGGGCAGGTAAGTCGTCGAGGTAAGGTTCTGCGATATGCTTGATATCGTGGAAAGCGTACGACATGGCCCGCTGGAAAGTAGCACCAGCATTTTTGAGACCAAATGGTAGCTTTCGATAGGCGAAAGTTCCCCATGGGAAGATAAAGGCTGTCTTATGTTGATCAGTAGGTAAGATTTCAATCTGATTATACCTAGAGAAGCCATCCATGAAAGAGAAGATTACGTTCCCAGCGCAATTATCAATGATTTGGTCGATGAAGGGCGTAGGGTAGTTGTCTTTGGGACAAGCTTTGTTGAGATCCCTATAGTCAACACAAACACAGATGGTTCCTTGTTTTTTGGCAACCGGAACAAGGTTGGAGACCCATTCTGTCAAAGGGACAGGAAAGATAAAGCTAGATTTTAGAAGTTTCTCAACTTCTGCCTTTATAGCTGCGATTTTCTTGGGATGAACCGGGCGGAGTTTTTGTCGAACAGGTTTTTCGCCAAGGTAAGTCTTGATTTCGTGCACGACGATCGAAGGGTCGATCCCTGGAATTTCCTTGTAGCTCCAAGCGAAGACATCACATAATTCTTTAAACAAAGCGGTGTAAGAGACCACTTCTTCGGGTGTGCAATTAACACCAAGGTTAATGTTTTCCACGACACCTTCTTTGATCGAAATATCAATAACAATAATGGTAGAGATGTTACCCATATTCCCCTCAGAGAGAGTATCTTGTGTAAGGATGGGAGATTGCAGAGCATCAGTAACATCAGGAGGGAAGACAGAGTGTATGTCTTGGTGGATTTCTTCCAAAGTCGGAAGAAAAGAGGATCGATGATGGTTATCATCCCAAGGTAGATCGTCAATACAAAGCATTTCTATAATAGATTCGTCAGAAGGGAAAATTTGGGAAATGTAATCGATTGCAGATGATAGGGAATCCAACCATGAAGGCATCGAGTAGGCATCAGGTGCCAATAAATGTGGGTTGTCTGGAGAGGGAGAGGCAGATTGAATATCTACGTATGCGGCCTCGGCTGGGCTAAGTGGCATAGTGTCACCGAGCACATTGAATTCCATAGGACTAGGTACAACCCAAGGATCAGATGATTCCAAGGATTGATAAGGCATAGTCGAAATCATATTGACAGTGGAAATATGATGCGCGGTGGGTGGAAGTGGTGTAGGGAAGGTACCCATGAGGCTAGAATATTTCAATAAGCCAACACCAATGCTTTCATACGTAACTGGGTGGTCTCCCAGAAAAGGAATGTTGTTGGTGACAAGGACGCGAGCGTCGGGCGTACAGAAATCAAGCTGATCGATAGTGACAATTTTTCCTTGATGGGGGAATTGTACACATCGAAACACCAACGAGGCGACGACAGTCATAGCATAGGACCAACTTCTTCCAAGTAGTAGGTTGTAATCGAGGGGGGAATCGACCACCTCGACATCAACGGTAACAGTTTTGCCGCCCAACTGAATGGCCAAGGATTGTAATAGTCCATGTGGATGAAAACCTTGCCCATCTAAAGCGCATAACATCGTAGGGGATTTGTTAAGCGCAGGTGATTTCAAGCCTTTCCAACAAGCTAAAGACATGACACAAGTAGAGGCTCCCTCATCCAAGATAGTTTGGTGGATCTGTTGATTGTGAACAACAACATTGATTTGAAAAGCTAGTTGGTGGAAGAGTCGTGGTTGATGATCATCCAGATTAAACGTGAGGTTATTTGATGACTCAGGATCGAAAGCGCCGATGGCAGCTAAGAGCGTTCTACGTTGGCTGGGACAGTGTTGTAGAACTTCTAAAGCGGACATAGCGCATGGTGCTTGAGCCAAATCTTCAACAATGTTGTAGTTTTGGGTGGCCCGTGAACTAGGATTAAAGGTATAATTTCGGATAGTGCTCTTAGGAGGGCGTAAAATGGAGTCAAACGAAGGTTTCTCAATCTGAAGTGGCTCGTATGGAGGGCTAGCAGACAGAGGATTAACGAAAGATGGTAACGGGTCTGGCGAAGAACCGTTAGTAGTCTTCGGTTTATCAGGTTTAACTGGTGTGTCATATGTCGTAGTGCAAGTGGTCAGATTAACCCCGTTAAACATGTAAATGTGGGCACTTGTCGAGGACTCATCATGGGATTGGTTGGAACTTCCCCCTGGAGTGGGGGTTTGAGAAACCAAAGATTGTTGATGTGGGAAAGGTTGAGTAAGCACAACGGGTTGTGAATTTCCTTTAAAGATCTTGGCCACTTCATCGCGATGTGGACAGTCTCGAGTGTAGTGATCATCACCACAAATGAGACATGGGAATTTCGGTTTCCGTTGTGGTTGTTTCCCGGCAGCAGGGGTTTGCGGTTGATTTTTTGGTTGTTCGTTGTTGTTGTTTTTCTTTGGTTTATTTCTTGCTTTCTTCTTGCCCCCAGGTTGTTGTGAAGGGGTTGATTGGACCGCATTCACCTCAGAGACCTGAGTTTGAGGGGGGGTAGAAGAGGGTGCAGTCGAACTGGGAGTAGGTGTCGGAGTGGACCGCTGGATTGTTCCAGTCGACTGGGAAGTAGATTGGGTCTTGACGGAGCCAATAACTCCATCCGCGTGCGAGGTAGACGATGGTTTGGATGGATCATTAGTGGCATGGGTAGCATTCGGTATCAACTCGTATAGAGTACCAGACTGTGAATAAACTAAGTCTAAGTACTGGGCTCGGGCAATAGCTTCTTCCTCGGTGACTACACCACCCATGGCAACATCACGAGCAATCTGGGGTAACAATGATTTAGTGAACCATTCTGCTAATAATTGGTCGGGAATGACCACTTTGATTAACCTTCGTCGTCGTCTCCATTCATGAATATGATCAGAGATATGTACGGAGGTCATCTGACGAAGGGAGGTCAATAGTTCAGTACCCGTCTCGTATCGAATGGGTAGTTGGAAGTGTGTGAGGAAGGACATGGCGAGGGAGTTGAAATCGTGAAAAGAGGCACGTGGTAGTTCAATATACCATTTTGCTGCGGAACCCATAAGCGTTCATTGAAAAAGATGCAAACGTATAGAATCGTCCATGAGGGAGTTGGATGAACACCACAAATGGAAAGTCATCACGTGGTTGTTTGGGTCTTCTCTAGACTTTCTGTCGAATTTTTGGATATCAGAAGGAAGTTTAGCTGGGATAGCTGGCCAAACCGAAGAATGAAAAATAGGATCAGTCGTTAACCGAGACAAGTCTGGAAGATCCAGGGTTGCTAGGAAAGGTAGTTGTCGGTTAACTTGTGGGCAATACTGGTGTGGCATGGGGACACCAGTAGGGCCATACATTGGGTTATGCGGATAATTGTAACTAGTGGGCCCTCTTGTATAAGGTTGGTGTTGATCAGGGTACACAGGATTTGAGGTGTTTTGAGAAGCATGTGCAAGCAAAGGATAACCGGATGGGTTTTGAGGATTATAAGATGGATTTGGCGTTTGTCCATAAGGGGGTTGTTGTGGAGCTTGAGAATTGTGTCCTGCCGAGAACTGTGGGTTTCCTGGAAAAGGGATATTCCACGGATTGGGTGTGGTGGACACATTTTTTCCGTATGGTTGATGGTAGGCTCCGGATTGAGGGTGCCCCCTAGCATGAGGGTTCCCTCCAAATGGAAATTGTCCTCCGGTGGGAGGATGTCCCCTAGCTTGAGGTAGAGTTCCCAGAATTTGAGAACCAGACGTAAATGACTGACCGGTACCGCTGAATGGATTAAGACCACCAAGACCGGTCCCTCCGGGTTGTTGGATAGGTATCGAACTTCCCAGCATAACTTGGGTAGTAGTGGCAGTGGTAAAATTCAGTGCTCTGTACCCAAAAGGGAGTGATGATGTAGGTCTTCGTGTTACTGGTGTGCCAATTGCAGCTTGGCTAACCACCGCATTATCGGCAGGGATAGTCAGAATGTGAGGGACCATTGTGGAATGGGTCGTCTGGAGAGGGAAAGTAGACCTTGGGCCAATGGACGATGTGTTTAGACCAACAGATGGTGTGGCCGTAAAAACGATGGTACCGGTAAAATGGTTTAGGGGTACGGTGTAGGTAATATGCGCGTTGACACCTATTCCTGCTCCATAAAGATCCTGCACCATGCGCGGTGGACTTCGAACAATGTCTGCGGTCCAAAATGGGTCGTCGGCTAAAGGGTTTGAATGAGACCCAGTCGGAATGTCAGAAGGATTGACGACGACAAATTCACCAACTGAATTCAATTGGAGGACACGTCGTTCATATCCCTCTGGAATGCGGAAAGCTTCCGGAGACTCTGAAACAATTTGAAAATTCTCTAAAGGAGTGGGAACTTCTTCTTGGGAAGTTGTAGTGTCTTGAACTTTGCTATGTTGAGGAGATTCCTCCGTAGAATGAGGGGGTAAAGGGGTGTTCCCTTCCATATTTTCTGGAGGAAGTCCCTGTAGCCTCTGCGAACGACGTGGAGGGTCGATGTTGGCGAAAAAGAGTCAGCGAAAAAGATCTATGGCGAACTATTGAAAAGAAACAACATACGCTAATAGAATCTAAGAATCACTACTAGGAAAACAAGACCTTCTCCCGATGACCGTACTAGTTGGTGATGAAATCCAACGTCGCGTGATCAAGTCAATAAGGGGCGGGGATATGGTGGAGCAGTTAAAATGGCGACCTGCTTAACGGACTTACACCTTGGTGCAAGCTTCCACGCAGTAATTGTGGATTTACCCTCCAAGGAGCCCGAGTGAGTTTGACCAATGTTTTCTCCAGGTACAATGAGACTTCCCTTCACTGTCACCTTGTGTAAGACCCTAAATATTATGGCCACTAAGGTTACCAACTCGCAGTTAGCCCCTGGGCAGGAACAGTCGACAGTCCAGTCCGAACGTATGGGCAGGGTATCTAGCCCGAAATCAACTTGAAAGGCTTCCACTCAGTAATTGTGGATTTACCTTTAAGCGATCCGCATAATACGATCTGACCACTACAATCAGTCAAAACACGGAGGGATAATCTTCGTAGCTCTCCCGAATGCGACCTCGTGCATAACCCCTGTGTGAGAGGGGGATCCCATGCAGACTTATACGACAATTGGATTTGACTCTCCCTAACTCAAGATGCTAATGTTTGTTTTGGAAACTTTGGAGAGTTATGCTCACAACCTAATTCAAAGTACTAGTCCTAGTCTACTGTTGGTGGAGGATCCTAGAAAAGAAAATGTTCTAGATAATTTTTAATTAGCATTCATTTTATAGCTGTTCTTTACTCAAAAAGGGGTGCATGGAAGTGAAACAGATGGAATTATGACTCAGTCTCCAAAAAATGCATCAAAGATGATAAGCATTCATTTCTTTTCGATGAAAATCTATTTAAGGGAGGGAGAGAGAGTTCTTTTCACTAACAAGCACTAATAAGGAATGTCCTCAAACAAATCTTCTTCAATCAAATCTGATGTGGTACTAAAACTTCTTGAAAATACCTTCTCATATGCAAAATAAATCATGAAGATATCTCTTTATTGTTTGTATGATTAATTCGAAACAACACTTCTACTGCCAATTATCCTTTTGGATAAAGGAAACTCAGACAAACACAATTAGGTTTCGTACAAACAATACACCCTCTTGTTGCGATAAAACAATAAGCAAAAGAAAAGGAAAAAAAACAAAGAAAAATCAAGAACTTCACACCAAAAGAGATGTCGAAGAACAATGACCTCAACTAAAACCAAATGAAGAGATTTGTAGGCTTCTGATGTTCTTCACCAAAGTTCCTCGCTCAGTCAAAAAGGAGAGAACAAAAAATGCATTGGTTTCAAACTCCCAATCAGCAGAAAAACTCAAAAATAATGAAGAAAGCTACAAAATCCAAACAACAAGGTATTTGTTCCTCAGAAAGAAAGATGTCAAAGTTGAATGGGAAGAAGCATTGACTCTCAGAGAAGCTCAGCAAGTGAAAATACAGAAGCTAAACCCTGAAAAAACAATTCTGGAAAGGTTTTTTGGCCAAAAGAGGGCTGGCGCTCTGTTGTAAAGGGAAAGGAGCATTATAGCGCTCTGTGTAAGGCACTCAGGGAGCACTGGCGCTCTGTCAACACAGGCACAGGGGTGCTATGTTCAAAAAGCTCCTAAAAATGTTAAAAAATCCAAAAATTGCAGTCTAGTCTTGACAATCAAGCTGAGTGTGATGGGGTAGGGAGTCAATCAGCTCATGAAATCAATCAAAAAGAGGTGAACCAGGTTTGAAAACGATCAAGGGGTAAGACAAGTTCAATGAGGAGAAATCAAAATAAGAAGGTTTCGATTAGAGGATTCCCCAGTGGAGTCGCCAGTTTCTATTGTAGGAAAATCTCCAGTTTCTATTAGATTGCCTCAAAGAGCTAGACTCTTAACTCTAAGACAGAAAGTGCTTAACGTGGACATTGACTTCCTTTCAAATCTATACAAACTAATGCATGAGGAGGAAGGAGAACAAAAGTAACTTTTTATTGACGTTTGTCCCTACACGCTCCGATTTGAGCTCCAATCTTTCGCTCCTCGGTGAACTCTGTAGACAAAACAACCGTACGACCACTTCCTACTCTAGTGATATTAGCTTGAAAATAGATCTATCTACCAGAGATAAGTTTATGTAAGATCAGACACAAACTAGAAAGAAACAGGCCAAGCGTGTCATATTAATGAGAACAATGACAGAAGTAGCTTACAACCGTAGATGCGAATGGGACAGCTTCGTCAAGTCCCCTTTGTCCAACCCTTGCTCAAAAGATCTATGATCTGAATGACAACAACTTCAATGATTTCTCTCCTCCAGTTCACTGTGTGTTTCCTATGAGATCATAGGTTTCATGCTAGCAATTCTTCCCCCTTTTCACCATCATAGAGCCTGCTTGTATAGGTTAAGAGAGGCTTAACCTCTTGAATTATCTTTAGGGTAGGTTGAGGAATTCCCTGCTTAGATCAAGGATCTTCTGATTGAACCAAGAATTCGAATGCAACTGCCTTCCAAACTTGAAAGATCCTCCCCTTATTCTCCTCAACAGATCAACCACTACCCCAGATTAGACAACGCTCCCTCAAAAGGGGCATCAGGGCGTTATAACGCTCCCTGGTAGGCTCAAGGGGAGCGCCAATGCTTCAAATATGGGTAGCGCTCCTTCAGAGGGGTGAGTTGGTGTTATAACGCTCCCCAGTACCTTATGGGGGAGCGCCAACGCTCCTAAGGGTTCCATAGGGGAGCGCTCTCCCTCTAAACCCTAGTTTAAGAGCTCCTTTCAGGTGGAAAGAGATTCTTGACTTCAGTTAATCATTCTCCTTTCTCCAAATTAAGTGTCTGAGGTATTCTAAGTGTCTCCTTGGTGTCGTCATCATGGTAGTATGCTTTGTTTGATGTTTGCGACACTTGTGAACAACATGCGACACTTGCGACAGTTGAGAGGAACATGCGACACTTATCAAATTGAGTAATATTGATGTGTAACATAAGGGTTCTGATGTGCTCCTTATGAAGAATCTATTGGATATGATTCTTGATTTCATCATTTTCCATCAGCGAATGATGGTAGACTAGTCCATTAGGAAGAGGTGCATCGGGGGTCAGATCAATTGGATGCTTGACTTGGAAATGCATTAGTACCATGGTGGGTGAGGAGAATATGTCTCTTTACTCTTACACGATCCCATCTACTTGCTTCTGCTGCAAAGAGATGCTCTGTGTAGAGGCCATGGATGTGGCAACGACCTTCTTCTTACTATGATAATAGATCACAAAGAAGACTAACTTCTCGGTCTGTGAAATTGCCTTATTGCATTGCTTAGCAGAGATTAAAGAAATAACGGTAGGCGACGTTACCTCTGGTATCCTGTACAATTGTCTACCCAAAGTAATAATAACACTGCGGGGTCTAGACTCATACACAACATGACGCTTCCACAAATATGGTTTTCCTAAAATAACATCACAAACTTCAAGGGGAGCAATATCACACAATACCTAATCTTTGAAAGGTTGATGTCGTAGGGCATACGACACTGTTGGCTGACATGGAGATCTCTTCCTTGTAAAAGATATCCAATGGTGTAGGGATGCAGGTATAGTGTCATTGATAGGTCCAACCACTTGATGACCTATGCTAAAATCAGGTTCTTTAGACTGCCACTATCAACAATGAAATGAAGCGGAGCCCCCTTTACCCACATATGTGAGTGAAAGAGGTGTTTCCCTTCCTTTGGTTCTTCTGGTTCGCTTGGTCGGAATTCAGTGGTAGCGATGATGGAACTGGGTTCAACATCAATAATTTGCTTCCCTCCTGTTGCCGTCCTAATGCACACTTGCTAACGTGAGCTAAGTCCAACTCACTTAGTGTGCCCTCGGAGACACAATGTCTAAGTTCCAAGTCCACATTGTCACCTTGACTGGAACTTCTTCCTTCTAGGCTTACTCCTAGGGAAGCCAAGGAGGGTTGTCCCTAGTTACTAAGTTAATTTTAAAGTTAATGTTCTAGGAGTTAGTTTTAATTTGTTATAGGCCAAAGGGGGAAAGCTAGCCTATGATGACAAGCAACAATGCAAGTGCAAGTCTAATCTAAATGCAAAGTCAGCCCTTTACCTAAGTCAACTAAGACTAGTGCCTAAAGTTGGGCAATGGGGTCAACTAGAGTTCAAAGGTGGTTTATTACAACAAGTTTACAAGTAAATCAATTCAAACTACCCAAAACCCCAAGGTTATTATTACTTACAAAAAGAATTACAAAGTGTTACAAGTTATCACACTAATTACAAATATACAAGATACAAAGGTACAAGAGATGTAAGTGTTCAACAATTTGCCAAGCATGCCCCAATAACACTTACTCTATTGGACTGCCTTCACTGGCTACAATCACACAAGCACTCAAGAATCAAAGAGAATGATGCCTCTCCAAGTGGGATACTCAACACTCTCTTGACTCACACCACAACAATTAATTAATAAGATGTTTCAATGAATACTCAAGCAATCACTTAGACATAAGAAATATTAACCATCAAGTTGCATATGAGATAGATAAGACAATGAAAATATTATCACCAATGATGTGTTCCTATCAATACATCTACCCCAAACATACAAAGGTGAACTATGCAACTAGGTGTTTAAGGAGTTCTTTAAAGATTTGATTTATTTTATTTCCCTTTCCCCCTAAACTAGATGTGTGCTTCAAAATTCCTCCTCCCTTGGCCAAATGACTGCCCGGTGCTCAAGATAGTAAGGCTAACGAGGCCTTACCCTAGCTTCCAAGGTCAGCCCTGACAGTAGGAGTACTTCCCGGAAAGGATCTCCCCAACGAAACCACGGGATGGTCCCCCGCCACTACCCTTCGTTGTTTTTCTCCCACCCGTTTTAGATGGTGGAGATGGCTGAATGAAGCCCCTAAAAATGTTCCTAAGTGTTATTATGACCCGCGGATGGGTCCTTAGATGTGTTGGGTGTATTTTAGACAAGTTTTAGACCTCCAAAATTGAGCATTTAAGGGTATGGCCGTGAGCAAAAATGCTTATAAAAGTGTGTTAAACAGCTTGAAAGTAAAAGCAATTACCACATAAACTTGTATAGAAATGATGTTAAAGATATCTCAATTAACCATGAACCATTTCACATAAAAATTGCAAGTAAATTGTGAGATATGAGCAAGAACAACTTGCTATATGAAACAAAAAATTAAACTTGCATGAAAAGAAGATTTAAGTTATGTGTGAGATCCACCAATGAAGCAAGATAACTTAATCTTAAAAGAGTGCTCTTAGAAAGTAAAATGACTTAAGATGTGAAGTTATGTCACAATAGATAGAAGATTATTAAGCACATGAGCATCACATCAACATATAAACATTTAACTTAGAATTAAGATCTATCATCAATCATGCATGTAACATTGTTAGATCAATGTGAAAGATATAAACTTTAAAGAAAGTAAAGATTTAACAAGTTAAAGCTAGAGATCTTAAACCCAAGAAACTAGATCACATATGCTAAGATTGTAAACAAGCTAGATGACTTACGTTACCAATGATTTAACATCTAAAAGACATTATAAATCATTTAACCATTTAAGCATGAGATTATGAGCATATGAAAGTGAAATGACTTAAGGAAAATAAAGCTTGGAAATGATGGATAACTAAAGATATTCTAACTAAATAGCATTATAGATCATCACATATAAATTTCTCTTTAAGCCAAGGCGATTTTGGGGATGACTCCCCCAAGGTGCCGGCAAGTGAGATTAATACTACTAAGATATAACTGCACAGGAAAGTAGGGCATTCAGTCTTATGTCCTCTAGGAGAGACTAGACGGGCTTTTGACCGACTGCTCAGGCAGGAACTATCTTAGCACTATTAATACTTATGATTATTATATTGAGTTTTTAAAGAAAATGAATAAAACTTGAAAAGGAAACACCACTTCAATGGCCAAGGTGGTGGCAAGCCTTCCAATATTGGCCAAAGAGGGTAGCTTAGATTATAACAAATTAATGAAATGAAATAGAAACTAAACTAACAATATTATGGACAAAAGAATAACTTATGCTAAAGAAATCATAAACTAATCTAAGTTATATTTAGATTTAGGGCCCAAAAAGTGAAAGAAATATTGAAGAAACTTAGAAATGTGAAGGAGAGAGAAGGAGAAATTGTTACCCAACCAAGTAGAAGTGTTTGGGAAGCCTCCTAGGTGTTTCTTGACAGCATGTACCTTCAAATCTGTCACTAACCTGCAAAAAACAGCAAGCAAAAGCTTGCTGGAAATGCTGCAAAAACACCAAATATGTTGCAGAAAATTTCTGTTTTTACACAGAAATTTCCAGCCAAATGAATCAGAAATAAAACTTTTATATTTTGACCTATCTAAGAGATGGTTAGCTACAGAAAATAAGATGGAATGACAACGATATATCAGATCGAAAAGAAAATGCAAGGAGTTTGTGCAAGCTATGGTTGAAATCTGCTCTAAAGTCTCTTCCAAACCACAACCTGTGAAGCAAATCTGCACACTAAACACAATATGAGTTCATAGTAGCATAGTATATTGATTAGTATAGAAATATTGAACTAATTCAAAACCCTATCTAATCAACAATACATAAATCATCAACACTAATGTTTATTTGACCTACCCAAGTAAACTAATTTACCCAAGATGCTTACATATAAAACCATACAATGAAAAGGAACAAAATCACCTCATATTTAGTTGATCACAAGACTAATCTTAGTAGATCCAAAGTTCCTCCAAAGATTTTCTTTATTTCATCCAAAATGTGAGAGCCTTGGGCAACTAATTGCTCCAAAGATCTCAAGAGAAAATGAGTGAATGGAAGATGGCAAGAGCAAGAAGATGGAAAGATTTCGGTAGCATAACATTAGCTCAAAGAATGGTAAGGAAAAAGGGTGAGGAAGGGTTCTACTTATACCTCAAGAGGCAAAGTGAAGGAACTTGGATGAACTCCAAGTGTCAAATCCACATCAAATGAGCAAATCTCAATGAGTGGGTACACCATCTAGGGTTTGAAAACTAGATCTATGGTGTAGAAAAATTTAGGAGGTGTTGGGATCAAACAAAGAGGTGTGAGAGGCCTTGGGATTGATGCCAAGGAAGATGATAGGTCTCAAATAATTAAAAAAAAATCATTTGTGGAGTTTCTAGAAGAGGGGGGGCGTAACTCCTCTTGGAGGGGCCAAAAAAAGTGTGAAAATGAAGAAATGAAGGGGAATTAATGAGAAAAAAGGAGTGGGACCATCCTAGGAGGTGATGTGGGGGTCAAAGGGAGTCATAACTCATGAGAGGGGGCCCCAAATAAGTCATAACAACCTCCACCAAGGAAAAACGTCACTTGCCCTAGGGGGCCATGTTTTTTGAGTGTAGAAGGTGGGTAAGGGGTTAGAATAGGTTGGAAAAGGTTGGGATGGGTTTGGGTAGGTTAGAAGGGTATAACTTGCCGCTTACCACCTTAAACATTCACCCAATAACTCATTTTTACAAAATTACAAAATTTGACTTAGCAATTAAAATTGTTGTTTTGACTGACACTGACTCTAAGTGGACAAAGACATAGTAAACTTCGTCCGACTGAGCTGAAACTTGGTCTATGGGTGTAGGGGGTGCTATTCCATTTCTTTTGATCACAAATACCCCTATCAAAAGCCCAAATACTAATTTTTTACAACATTAGCTCAAAAAATAAATAATTAATTAAATTATTAAAAATTTAATTAATTAAAAAAAACCTATCTAGACTCGACGAAATTCCGCGAAAATTTCTACACTGTCTGGCATGTTCATTTAAAACATTCCTAAACAAAGGTTACCAAAAAAATGAGACCATTAGAGCACCTTTCACCACTTTGGAGGAAATTATTGCATGTGTGGAGGGAAAAACTCAAGGGAAGTCGGCCAGGCCATAAAACCGGTCGACAACTTGAGGATAAAAAAACCTCGATGAAAGGAACTCCCCCAATGGAAACACCCAAGGCACCTGACCTAACTATGATCCATGCAGACTTATTACATTATCAACCCACGCAGGGGTGCATAAATTTCATTTACAAAATTTTTGTGCTGGGGTATCAGATACCCAAGTAGAACCATAACTGTCTTCATCAATTTTATATCGATGATGCATCTTCATGGTACATGAGTTGACCACCGTTGCTAAATGGGCGGTCAACACCTCCTTCGAGATTTGATTAAGAATCAGAATCATCCTCTGACTCAAAAGCCTTCAGCTCAACCACAAGTGACTTCTTGGAGCGACATTCTTCAGTTTTGTGCCAAGGGATTTTATGGTACTCAAACCTTTTTCACGTGTCCTTCTTCATCTTCTCATTTCCCTTCTTGTGTTGCAGCCTGAACTGGTTGTCTTGAGAATGGCCATATTTTCTCTGTCCCTTATTGTGTGGGTTGGGACCGCCTTTTCCCTCCTTCAGCTGTGATGAGTTTGCAGATACAAACTCTCGCCTCTTCTTCTTAAATTTTTGCTTGATCTTGACAGTGTATCTATAAGCCATACCCAATTAGGTGATGTCCAGAAACTACATTTCTATTTGAATGTATCTATGTAAACAACCACATTATTTGAGTACCAGATGTCGCTCAGAGTCTTTGATACCCAATTTGGTGCACAGGGTATGAAAAATATTGGTGAAATCTGGTACTGTTTGGTCCCTTTCTTGACGTGGGGTGGTCCATCTGGTGTACTGGTCCTCATAGCTTCCAACATGGTAGTATTGTTCTTTAATGGAATCCCGGAAGGAATCCCATGTAGGGGAAACCACAAATATTTCATATTCCTCTATGGCCCTTTGCTTAGAGTAAGTGTCCCACTAGTCCTTAACATGGGGGATGACCTTTAGGAGTGAAAAAGTAATATTTTCCCTATCAAAAAAATTGTGGACCGAAAAATACCCTTCGAGTAGATTCAACCATTTATCTACAATATTTGCATCTATCAGTCCTTCAAATAATGGAATATCAAAATTTACCTATACCTTGAAAGGGCTTGCATGGCCGCTTGATGAAGATGCTTCTCTTGTGGGAAGCCGTCGAAGGATTTGCGCAAAGTCGTCCATCATTTCGTTCCTTTCTCACACAAGGGATTCCTCAAGCAACATTTTAAAAGATCTCCTGCTGCATCATCTTTATTTTTCATCTCCCATTGGTTGTTGTCGGGCTCGGTGTGACTGATCTTGCAACAACTCGATTGGTTTGAGTCCCAACTTCTTGTACTTAGATCTTGTCGGGGACATGCATGAAGAAAAATAAATGAAGAGCAGACATATTTGATACCATTGATATGGATTTAGGAGTGGAACGAATTGATTAACAGAATGAATACAAAAAACACGGAGATATGAAGAACAATACATATATCCAGTGAACAATATCTTCTATTGAATAAATGAAATAGGTTGAAACTGTAAAACTGCAGAACTGAAGCACTTGCTCGAATGGTGGTAGCTATCTCTGAGAAGATATGTGACTGCTATGTGCATCCATCTGAGTAGAATGATTACAATGAGGCTCCAAAGGCCTTTTTTATATTACTCATGAATTCCAAAACCATATACATCCAAAATCCTAACCCTAGGAGGTGAAACGCCAAAAGTTATGTGGGCCCCTATGGGTAAGTTGGTACGTCAACTTCTCGGGGTCGTAACTTTTTCATACGACCTTTGATTTAGGCGTGTCATATCCCATTGGAAAGGCATTTTATAGAAATACACATTACGCCATCAAACTCTAAATCCATTTACAATTAGACTGTGTCAAGCCAAAAAACACTGTAAAGGGCCCCAAAATGGCCCAGGAAGTACAACAAGATGTGCTGACATGAAAACATACAAAATAAGCCAGTTGGATTAGGTGGGAGGCCACCAGTATCCACCTGGAATATGTGTGGGGCTTCAAATATCCCCGAAAGTGTAGAACCCACCATTACAAAGAAGTACATAAGAACATGCTGAACTAAAACTGTCAAAAGGAGCTAGTTGGAATAGGTGGGTGGCCACCAATATCCACCTGGATCACTCCATCATGCACAAGGATCAAATATCACAATGACATATATCCTTTATACACAAGTCCAATGAGTGAGTTTAGGATCCCTTCCTAAACTCAACAATTAGTTATAATATTTTATTCTCCTTTTGTGGGTGTGGAACCCCATCAAAAGCCCACAAAGCCCATCAACTTTCCCATGAGGCCCTAGCCTCATCTTAGGACCTATTTTTCTTTAAAAAAAGGATGAAATAGTGCCAACGAATATTCCCACATGCCTAGCACCTTGGAATCTAGTGGGAATACCTCTCAAAGCTACAAAATCAACACTCCCTCTTAGAGAGAGAGAGGTATCCCATCCACCATCATCTATGTGCATCTATGTCTCCCACTAGAAGTAACTAGTTTGACTCATGTACTAGACCTGAAAAAAAATGTATTCCAATCCTTCTAACTGGATTCTCCCTCTATCATTGAAGAAAATCCTAATGTCCAATCTACCTCACTGTTTGCTCCCTCTCTAACCAAGGAAAATCCCACTCTCTAGTCCTCCTGACTGGTTTCCTCCTCTGTCACTGTAGCAAAACATGTTCAAATAAATGGATCCTCCATGGAGGTCTCACATTCCCTAGAATCCTCTTGCCTTTGAAGCTCTTTTCTGGCCTCCTCATCCCATGACACATGTCTACCAGTCCTAGAAGATGTCTCTCCCATGTGAACCCGAGGGAGAATTCCCTCTGAATGATCGTCTCTCCCTATAAGCCAATTGATTCTCTCTAAGGGGTCACTATGGGTCGGCATGCTCCCTATGAAACCCGAATCCTTTTGATTATGTACAATCTCTGAAGCCATATTATCCCTATGAATTTGTTGACCTCCTTTGAAGTCTAATATCCTTTCAATAGTCTTGGGAGGTTGCTCCTCCCTAATGGATTATGAGGGTTGAATCCCTCTGAGCTATGGTTTACTTTGAGTTGACACTACTAGTGGGGCCACCTGCCTCACCACTGGTGGAGACACCTTCTCCTCCTCATCTGTCTCTCTGCTCCTGCTAGCCACAATAAGAATAGGTTGGCACCTCAGCCTATATGTATTACCCTCCCTAAGTTCAAGAACTATTTGTGATTTGAAGCTAGATCGTTTGGGCACAAATAACACCCATCCATATAGAAAAAATAAATTGTACCCCTTCTTCTCAATATCTGAGACTGAGAGAACACTCCTCCTGAGATCTGGCACCCATAACACATTTGACATCCTCAACACTTCATCTGATTCCAATCAAAATGACACGGTATTGGCTCCTCGTACTTCATTCTTGGTTCCCATACCAAGATCCAAACACAAGTCTAAGCCAGTCTCAATGAAGCTTTCAAATAACTCTCATGCACACGTCATATGGAAAGATGCTTCGCTATCCACCAACCATGTTCCCCCACTGGAAACTATACTTGAAAGGGAGGAGACCAACAAGATCTCCCTCTGGAACTTGTCTACAACCTCATCAACCTCTGTTGTTGATGCCTAATGCCTTCTTCCCCTTCCCCTCCTGTGTGGACACTGTGAAGCATAGTGACTATAGTCATGACACTCAAAACATTTGATCTTGCTAAGATCCTTTTTTTTTCTTGGCCTTGAAGATGCTTCTCTCTCGGTAGAATCCCTTCTCCCTAGAAAACCTCTTCTGCCTGGAGAACCTCTTATGCCCCTCCTCGTATGGGATGCAAGGGCTTGGTTCTCGTCACTGCTACTCTTCACCATACCATCCATATCATCCTTGGACACTAACTTGGTCTTCTCCTAGATGAAATATGTCCATAGTTTTTCAAATTATGGCAACTTGTCTCGTGCACAAATCCCCTGCACAAATGGTTCCCAAGACACGGGAAAACCTCTCAATGCTACATTCACCAACTCAACATCCTCCACCTTATCTTTGATGGCCACAAGCTGATCATAGATATGAGTAATATTCATAAGGTATCTCATCATTGTGTCCTCATTGAACATCTTGACAACCTAAAGTTGGTGCTTTAAATGAAACTTCTTGCTAATATTCCCATTCTGGTATAGACCTACCAGAGCATCATACATGTCCTTGGTGGATTTATTCTCAACAATGTGAGGAATCAAGCAATCCTTCATGAACTCAAGCAACACTCACTTGGCCTTCACTTCTTTCTTCTTGTGAGTTTTCAACTCTTGTGGATCGGTAGGGGTTGCAACCACACTATCAACATACTCCTTGAGGTCATTTTCTTCCAAAAGAAGAACTCTTGCCTTTCAAGCCCGGAAGTTGGTTTCCCCTTCCAACTTGTCCTCAAGTTTCAACGTGTTCACCATGGTGACCTTCCTGAAACAAGAACAAGAACCAGAACTGTAGATGTTAGTGGTAGCATTGGGCAGGTATTTCCACACAGGTCTATGTGTCTAGATGTGTGGAAATCGTCCAAAGCCTTCTACTCTTTAATTTACTTTAGTTAAATGAATTATTAAAGTAAATTGATTTTATTAATTAATTATGTAATTAGTTAATTGAGTTATTTATGAAACATGCTAAAATTACTTAGCATGCAACATGTAATCTAAATCTAAAAGTGAGTGTGAGAAGTAATCTCAACCATAGATCACTTTTGAGATTAGAAATAGATTGTAACTCACAATTATAAAAGCAAGGCTAGGATGAAGGAGAAAGGCACTTGACAAGAGTTGTGTTGAGATATTCAGCGCATAGAGTATTAGATCATGAAGGAATGTGGTTCAAGATCTTGGATAGGTGAAGAAGGACTTTCATCTAGAGATCATACAGGTCAAGGAGAAGAGAGAACATAAGCATACACAGGTGGGTTTCAGTAGAATAAAGCTACATGAAAGAGTAAGATTGTATGGATGTTGTCGTACAGAAATTTTGTACATATCTACGAGTCATAGTTGAGACATTCACAGACATCCAAGGGTCACAGTGGGGAAAGTCGCGTATATTCGTGGGTCACTTAAGAGACAATCATGGATTTCTAGAAAAGAGTGCCATAATTGGTTGTACAATAGGTCAGACCTTGCTAGGTTAGTTTGTAGTTGTATTTCTCTTAGTGGGCCATTATCCCTGTCATGGGAGCCCTAATTTTAGCATAATAAAATCATTCTTAGCACTGGCTATCCCTCCGGGGGTTTTCCAGGGGTATTTACCCAAAACTTCCAGTGTTCATGTGTGCTTGATTTTGTTTCCTAGTTTATGCTTCCGCTGCATGATATTGAGTTGAATATTTTAGTAGTGTATTATTATTTTGTGAGTTGCTAATTTGATTGTAGTAAGGAAATTGCTAGATAACAAAGTACCTAGGTGTTGGAGTAATATTTTCAACATGGTATCAGAGCCCATGCTCTGAAGGGAAGCTAGATCTGTACATGGGAAATTTTCCAGCAATAGGTTGTTTCCAGGGTAGTTTATCAGGTCTTAGGGATGACAACAACACCATTGAGAGTTGAAGACTGATTGAATGGAGCATCCAACTTCCTATGTTGGAAAGAAAGAGTTACTTTGGCATTGAAGGAGCATGACCTTTGGGAGTTAGTGGATAAAGTAGTTACTCTACCGACAAATCTGACAGCTTTAGATGCTCACAACAAGAAAGAGATCAAAGAAGAAAGAGTTATCCTAGATTCTAAGAAGGATCATATAATCCCTCACCTAAACGAGAAGAAGACGACAAAAGAGATGTTTGATGCCTTGGTAAGTTTATTCCAAAGAAAGAACATGAATACAAAGATGATCTTAAGGAATAAACTCAGATCGGTTCAGATGTCTAGATTAGATAATTTTACCAACTATCTCACGAGGATCACACAGGTGCGTGATGAACTTGTAGCCATAGGGGAGAAAATAGAGGACACAGAGCTCATGAAAATGGCATTGAATGGTCTACCTAAGTCATTAGAACCATTTGTAAAAGGAGTTTGTGCTCGTGAGAATATCCCATATTGGCATAGACTTTGGGATGATTACATCTAGGAAGAGAATCAGGAAGAGTCTAAAGGAAACAAGCAGGGAGGTAGTGAAGAGAACTTGGTCCTTGTCAGTGAGACAAGGAAGGGAAAATGAAAGAGTTCTAGTGAGAAGGGTAATCGTGATGGAGGATCATCACAACTAGGGAAGAAGAAGAACTTGAGGAAAATCAAGTGATTCTCATGTTATAAGAATGGGAATTATGCGTCTCAGTGTCCGGAGAAGAAGAAGAAGGGTAATGAAAAGACGCAGACAACAACATCAACGGAGACACAACTTGATGAGTTTGCAACAAAGTTTGAGAAGGATTACTCAATTATTTTTTTCCTTTCTATTACCACAACAATGAGGAGTGCTTGGTTCTTTGATAATGGTGCATCTCATCATATGATAGAGGCACGAGATTTATTTATCAATATGACGAAGAAGGAATCAAAGGTTCATGTGTGACTTGGTGATGATGCAAGGTATGTAGTTAAGGGAGAGGGAACAATTATGTTTCATCTTGAGTCAGGAGGTTTGTTAGATGCTCATGATGTGCTTTACGTACCAGGTTTGAAGAAAAAAATTCTTTCAGTCTCAGTTATGGAGGACAAGGGTTTTTTTGGTCACTTTTCAGAGAGTTCAGGTACTCATATGTCCAAAACAAACTAGCCCAGACAACACAGTGGTCATTGGGGTTAGAGACAACTTTATATAGGTTGCAGGGAAAGCTTGTTCAGGCACTGGTACACAACAATGACAACCTATGTGAGTTGTAGCATAATAGTTTGGAACACCTACACTACAGGGCATTGTCGATTCTGAGGAAGATTGTTACAGGTCTTCCATAGTTTAGTATTGAGCAGCAGGGAGTGTGCATAGGGTGTGCACTTGGCAAGAATGTCAAGACTTCTTTTCTGAGAAACAAGAGTAGGTCCAAGGGGATCTTGGATCTTATCCATTCATAAATGAGTGGGTCGATGTCACTAACATCATTACAGGGATCATCATACTATGTGACATTTATTGATGATTTTTCCAAGAAAACCCGGATCTTTTTTATGAAGACCAAGGATGAGGTATTCAGTCAGTTCAAAGAGTTCAGGGCTTAGGTAGAGAACCAGACAGGGACAAAGATTAAGGTATTAAGCTCAGATAAAGGGGGAGAGTACACCTCCAATGACTTCAATGATTTCTACAAGGAGGCAGGGATCAAGAGGGAGTTGAGAGTCTCATACAAGCCTCAACAGAATAGGGTTATGGAGAGAAAGAATCAATCCATCATCAGTTCTGGCAAGGCTATGATACATGATCAGGAGTTGTCGATGTTTTTGTGGGAAGAGGCATGTAATATGGTAGTGTATGTGCAGAAAAAGAGTCCTCACAGGATATTGGGGAACAAGACATTGGAGGAGGCATTCTCAGGGGTGAAGCCAAAGATAGGACATTTGAGGATATTTAGTTGTCTAGTTTACATCGATGTGCCAGTGGAGAAGAGGATGAAGTTGGAGCCTTCAGGAAATAAGGGTATATTTGTGGGGTACAATGAGACCTCAAAGGCGTACATGATCTTCATTCCAGCGTAAAGGAAGACAATTGTGAGCAGATATGTGAAGTTCAAGGAAAACTTAGCATCTAGGAGTACTAAGGAGTCATCAACATTGACAGAGGACAAGGAGCAACATGCTCCGAAGGATGAGCAAAAATCAATAGTTCAGACTTCAGGTGGAGAGGAGGAGTTAAACCCTTCCAACCCTGTTAGAAGACCCAGGCGGCTAGTACATACATCGAGGGATGTTGGTGAGGCTCCTAGGAGTGTGGTCAGGGAGCACAAACCTCCGAAGAAGTTTCTGAACTATATGGAGCTTATGAGTAGCATCATTGATGATGAGCCTTCCAGTTTTGAGGAAGAAACATATCAATAGGTATGGCAGGATGCCATGGTAGAGGAGTACATCTCTATTAAGAGGAATGATGTTTGGGACATAGTGCCAAGACTGGAGGGGAATTCGGTTGTGAGTTTCAGGTGGCTTTACAAGATCAAGCATGTTGCAGATGGTAGCATAGAGAAGTTCAAGGTGAGGTTTTTGGCGAGAGGGTTCTCCTGGAAAGAGGGAATGAAATACAAGGAGACATTTTCTCAAGTCGCTAGGTATGCTTCTATTCGAGCTGTTATTTCTATTGCTTTAGTTATGAAGTGGAGGATACATCATATGGATGTGAAAACAACGTTCCTCAACAAGATCATCGAGGAGGAAGTATACATAGAGAAACCTCAAGGATTTGAGGTACATGAGAGGGAGTCTCATGTGTGTAGGATTAATAAAGCCTTGTATGGGCTCAAATAGGCACCTAGGGCATGATATTCTAGGATTGATGGATCCTTGTAGAGTATGGGATTTACCAAGAGTGAGGTGGATCCTAACTTGTACTTCATACTTGTTGGAGATGATCCTCTCATATTGGTTCTATATGTTGATGGTTTATTTCTCACAAGTGCAGAGGATCTTATTGCAGAGTGAAAAGAAGATTTGGCTAGTGAGTTCAAGATGAAGGACATTGGCTTGATGCATTATTTCTTGGGGTTAGAGGTGTGGAAGGTATCGGGAGAGATCTTCCTTGGACAAGGGAAATATGCAGTAAATATCTTGAGGAGATCCGGGATGGAGGTCTGTAAACCATTGGCTACACCTATGATTACCAATCTGAAGAAGATTGACACTTCATATTCAGAGTTGGTGGATCCTAGGATATATAGGCAGTTAGTAGGGTCCTTGATGTTTTTTTTCAACACCAGACCATATATTTGTTTTGTTGTGAACACCTTGAGCCAATTCATGGTTGAGCCAAGGCAGTGTTGGTTGTGGAGCCTGATTATCTTCCTATTTCATAGGTCTTTATTTCCAACTATGTTTATACCCCATGAAGACTATACACCCCTCCACGTGAGGGAGATTTCCCCCCTTGCGGGGTCCAGGGGAAACCACCCTCGTTGGGGGTTCGAGGGCGAATCTCACAAAGGAAAAATTTCCTTGTAAATGTATATTGTAATTTCATAATAAATTTGGACCATTCATTGTAAGGTCGTAGATCTGATGGTAGAAGTTATGTTAGGGTTTTTTGCCCTAAAGGCAACCCTATTTTATGAGGGAAATGTATTGTGACTGTGTATCATTACAAATATTGTATTCTGAGAGAGGAGAATGTGAGAGAAAGAAGAGGAAGTTACAATGGGTGTGTTGTAGGTTGTGTCCCTTCATTTACTGGATAATAAGAAGGAAGGACCTGACAATTTCTTTGGTGAATGCAGCCCACACTAGGTGAACCACATATATCTGTGTCTCTATTGTATTGTGTATCTTCTATGTTTTATTTCCACATTTTATTTTATTTTATTGCTCTACAATCATGTTTTTCTAACAGGCAGGTGCATTGGATCGCAACAAAGCATGTGCTTAGGTACTTGAGAGGTACAATGGAGTATGGATTGATATATCTTGGAGGAGATGGAGTAGATCTGCAGTGATATACAGTCTCGAATTGAGCAGGCAGTGCAGTGGACAGAAAGAGCACCTCAAGGTGTTGCTTTAGCTTGGGATCAATAGTGATTATTTAGTTCAACACGAAGCAGACTTTTGTAGCACTCAATTCATCAGAGATAGAGTATATGGAAATGAGTATGGCTAGTTGTGAAACCATTTGGCTTCGCAAATTGCTTACAGTTTTATTTGATCATGAGTTGGAGCCTACGGTGATATACTGCGATAATTAGAGTTGTATCAAAATCTCTGAGAATCCAATATTCCATGACATGTCCAAGCATATTGAGATAAGATATCACTTCATTGGGGATAGGATCTAGAAAGGAGTAGTGAAGCTTCAGTACATTTCCACAGATGAGCAGGTTGCAGATATTTTGACCAAGCCCTTGGAGAAAGGGAAGTTTGTATTCTTCAGAGACATACTTGAAGTGGTGCAAAATACCTTCCTCGCTAAGAGGGAGTGTTGATGTTATTGGTAGCATCAGACAAGTATTTCCGCATAGGTCTATGGGTCTAGACGTGTGGAAATCATCCAAAGCCTTCTACTCTTGAATTTACTTTAGTTAAAGGAATTATTAAAGTAAATTAATTTTATTAATTAATTATGTAATTAGTTAATTGAGTTATTTATGAAACATGCTAAAAGTACTTAGCATGCAACATGCAATCTAAATCTAAAAGTGAGCGTGAGAAGTAATCTCAATAGTAGATCACTTTTGAGATTAGAAATAGATTGTAACTCGGGATTATAAAAGCAAGGCTGGGGTGAAGGAGAAAGACACTTCATAGGAGTTGTGTTGAGAGAGTCAACACACAGAGTATTGGATCATGAAGGACTATGGGTCAAGATCTTGTATAGGTGATAAAGGAATTTCATATAGAGATCATATAGGTCAAGGAGAAGAGAGAACATAGGCATACACAAGTGGGTTTCAGTAGAAGAAAGCCATAGGAAATAATTGAACCATACAGAGCTTGTCGTACAAAATTTTCGTACATATATGCGGGTCACAGTGGAGACAATGGCAGACATATGATGGTCACAGTGGGGAAAGTCGCGGATATCCACAGGTCACTGAAGATCCAGTCGCATATTTATAGAAAAGCGTGTAAGAATTTGTTGTACAGTAGGTCAGACCTTGCCAAGTCAGTCTGCAATTGTATTTCTCTCAGTGGGCCATTATCCTTATTATGAGAGCTTTGATTTTAGAATAAATAAATATTTCTCAACACTGGTTTTCCCTCTAGGGTTTTTCTAAGGGTATTTGCCCAAAAATTATGGTGTTCATGTGTGCTTGATTTGGTTTCATAGTTTATGCTTCCGCTGCATGATATTGAGTTGAATATCTCAATAGTGTATTATTGTTTTGTGAGATGTTAATCTGATTGCAGTAAGAAAATCACTAGATAACAAAGTACCTAGGTGTTGGAGTAAGATTTTCAAAAAGAACAAGAACAAGAACAACACTCCTCCAGTGTTGTACCCAACAATGTGTCTCAAAATGATCCCCTTCTCTTTAGATCCCAAGCTCTGTTACCATGTCAATTTCCACATGCACTCTATGTGACTAATTTTCAAATCTAAAAATTGCTTCCTAGTGAGCAAACAGTCACATCCTATATGTTATCACTGAACGATATTACATTGAAAATTATAACTGAAATTATATGCAGGGGAAATACAAAAGATCAGAGATGAATCATCAACACAACTGAGACACAAATTTTTGTCCTGTAAACTTTATCAAATTCAAAAAATCTGAGGGCAAAACCAACCCTTCTGGTCAACACACTTTGACCAAATCTAGGGACAACCTTGTCCACCCCAAAACGAAAAAATCAAAAAAATATAACCTCAACAAAATACCCAAAAAAATACCCCTACAAATATGTTCAGCTGCTGCCACTGTACAACCTTTACGACCTGTTGTACCTACCCAAAAATCATGCGTGCGACCTTTAGAAACTCTCACACGTGTGGTTGTTATTTTCTATTGTATGATTGTGACACATGCGGTCTATATGGACTGTTCCATACCACACATGTGGCATGTCCGTACTATTTTCCTCACACGTGCAAGCTATCCAATCTGTTCAAACGTGTAACCATTCTCTCTCTCCTTGTACGATTTCTTATCCTCCTTCTCTCACATGTGTGGCCTCTCTTGGTTGGGAAAATCAGAAGCCTTCCTTGGCTAGAACAGAAACAAAAAAACCAAGAACCCTAGGCTAGATTGCCTCACAATTGCAGAAGTTCCCTTGCTAAAATTTCCAAGCTCCTTGCACAAGTGCACCCTCACTTATGCTAACTCAATCTTGCACAATGATTAAATGTCACAATGACATCTCTCCTTTATATACAAGTCCAATGAATGAGTATAGGAGGCCTTCCTAAACTCAACAATTAATTAGAATATTTTATTCTTCTTTTGTGGGGTGGAACCCCATCACAAGCCCACAAAGCCCATAAAATTTCCCATGAGTCCCTAGCCTCATTTCAGGACCGATTTCACTAAAAATAAAGGTTGAACTTGTGCCAACGAATATTCCCACATGTCTTGCACCTTTGCCTCTACTGGGAATGCCTCCCAAAAGCTACAAAATCAACATCCAAGGATGGAATGTAGCTATCTTGAGGGAAATGAATCTTAAAGGAAGATGAAGGGGATCATTCCGTTGAATATTACCATCCTCCTTTTCATGAATAAGTTCCACCTCTATTTATATCTGACTTTGGTCAATGATTCATCTGACATGGAGTGAATTCCTATAATTTTTCTAAGTTACTATTATATGCTTGGTTTACCTATCACACTTTTATTGAAGGTCACTTAGATGTAATATTTAGACTATTTGTTAAGCCCTATACAAAGCTCCATGTTAAGTATAAAATACCTTATTAAGCCCCATATATTGAATTATTACATTTCTAGTGTTATATTTGTATGTAGGCTAGAACCCTTCATTGTGCCCTTTCATTATAATTGTACCCTTTGTCTCCTATATATATACCAAGGAGACCTAGTGTTAAGAGCATCTCATCTTGTCTTTTGAATTGGATATATTGTGAAAGGAGGTTTCCCCCTTGAAGTGGATTGTATCCATTGAATTTTTATCATTTTTAAGGTGTTGGATCATAACATTTGGTTTAACAACATCGATCCTAGGGTTTTGTTGCTTCAAGTGAGTCATCTTGGAATTTTCGCTATAACCTTTTTTTTGTGACGCTTTAGACAAGAAAATTCACAGGTTACTTAGGAGAATATCAAAGCAACTCTAGTAAAAATTTCAGGTTTTGGGTCATTATACTTTCAGAGATATGGCCTATGGAAGATAGGAGTTTTTACTCATCCAAAATTTAGTTTTAAACGAGTCATCTTGGGATTTTCGCTATAACTTTTTTTGGGAGGTTTCTGTTAGAATATAATGGATGTGCTCATTTTACCATTGACAATATCTCTATTGCCACCCAACCATAGGCCGAAACCACCCTCTGAGCACCTTAACCTTGATAGAGAATCAATCCAGAAGCAAACCCTAGGCTAGATAGCCAAACAAAGGGT
The DNA here is from genome assembly GCA_009831015.1 of Picea engelmannii. Lineage (NCBI taxonomy): Eukaryota > Viridiplantae > Streptophyta > Pinopsida > Pinales > Pinaceae > Picea > Picea engelmannii. Next base: position 320,574 of record ML781215.1, on the reverse strand, counting down.
AGCACACCTTTCCCCAAGGATAGCACACCAACAAGAGCTGATCAGATAGTCCAAACCCTAGCCAAGAGATATTCCAAGAAAAAATGTAACTGCTAGCTGCAACAACTGCAACAACATATCTCCTCAAACCTGCGCACAAAACTGGGCACTGCAAAGCGCACAAGTTGTTGCTCTGCAATTCTGAGACTGCCTGCCAGAATGAGAACTGGCCTCCTGTATTTATACTAATTCTGGCTAACTGCCTGGGCTGAATTCTCATTCTGGGTATCTATCTATTTAGTATATATTACTATTTCTAGCTAATTTCTTTTCTTGGAGGATAATAACCTAATATAAATTATCCTCTTGAGATGAAAAGTCTTCTAGGGTTATTAGCCAACTCATTAGGGTTTCTTCTTGCTTCCTGGAGTATTCTATCCTTGTCAGGTTTACACGTGGAGGTAAATACCTCCCACAACTACCATAATATCAACACTCCCTCCTATCTAGGGAGGTATTACAGGTAATGGTCTTGAGCACAAAAAACATACCATTCACTCGGTAGCATCAACATAGTTGTATAAACTAGATCATGAGCACCATCATCATCAGTGTCATTAGCTACATCATCTCTCAAACCATACTCTATCTAAGTAATCAGACATGATGCTCACTCCACATAGTGATACAAGATCCATTCTTCTAATCTAGAAGAGTAAATGCTCTGAACCATTTTCCGTTTGGGAAATCTCTGTCCTTTGATTATCCATCTAACTGATAATCATTTCTAATACTGCTGATAGTCTTCAAGGAAATCGAAACAAAATAGAACATAATTGTGTATATCCATAGGAGTACATAACTACAATCCAGTGGTACACTACCACACCAAGTGACACACACGTACTTGATCAACAACATATAGTCACGAACAATGGAACAAATCCACCACCATAGTATACATCTACTGTCATATAATCTTCATAACAATCATCTGATATCAACCTGCACAGAAACAATGTTATGATATAAACTGAATCATCTGGGCCAATCTTTCACTCACATCTGTGAGATCTGAAAGAATATCTTCCCTCAGAGTAGAACAATGAGATATCTGGACTATTCTTCTCAAGCAAGGAAGAATAAATGTCTCGTCTTCTGAATCTGGACCATTCCCCACCTTGGGCCATTCTTCCTACACTAATCAAAGTGCACCCTGGAGAGAATGTATAAACCCTAAGGAATGCATGTCCCTGATTGCTGAGCCTGGACCATTCCCCACCCTGGGCCATTCCTCCTACACTAATCAAAGTGTACCCTGGAGAGAATGTATAAACCCTAAGGAATGACTGTCTGGACCATTTCCTCTGTTAACCACAAGAGGGAAAGACAATCCTGTACCAACCTCCAAAATGGACCATTCCTCATGTTAACCACAATGATAAATCGTTGTCCAGCGAGGCAGGGCAGTCTATTTGAGTAACCCTCAAGAAGAGAGACTTCCCTAGACCACTCCCCATGTTAACCAAAATGGGAAGTCATTGTCTATGATACATCAGTAATCTGGACCATTTCCCATGTTAACCACAATGAGAAATTGTTGTCCGTCAGAAATCTCAATCCACTTTCCGAACTGGAAAGGGAAACTGCTCATCTTGAACCATTTTTCGAACTGAAAAATGACTGTCCATAAGTCAATACATATCATTTCTCCCTCCCAACCTGGGAATCATCTCTTCCTTTTTCAATAAGGAAGTCATCTCCACGAGCTCCATCTTGAGTACACAATCTCTTTTATCTTGGACAAAAGCTTTACCAAGATGTATGTTTATCTGATCATCTGTGGAGATATTTATTGGAGAACCTATTTCTCCTTTCTGAACTTCATCACGGATAATGTAATTCTTGATTTCAAATGTACTTCGTTCTGGAGCACCGGTCTTCTTTGAAGGCTTCATGTAGCTCTGATCAATAAAATATATCATTGTTGGAAAACTGGAACATATCCATGTGGCACTTCTTTTGTCATCATGAGATTTGATCTTCTGAGTAATCATCTTGATACAATATCTTGTTATAGGAAATCTTCACCATGCTTCTGCTGTGCGTTGGAGGTTCTCCACCAAGTTATTTTCTTCCATCTTCATACAAGGGTCTCTTTCTGGTATGCCTCAAAGTCTTGAGGTTTCTCTTCATATGATCTTTGTTCAATTGTTCTGGAGAACATTCTTTGCATTCATCTGATGTAGAACTCCAACCCATGGATATTGCGGATGATATAAAGACTCATGTATAGGTATGTATGGTTTACTTGGAACAAGTAATCATCATAGTCTTCTCCCTCCATCTGGGAGAACCTCTAGTCTTCGATATCGCAATGCTTTCATTCATAAGTCTTTCATACGGTGTTCTTCATCACAAATTTTAGTTCCTCTGCTTGATTTCTTTTAGTGAGTTCATATTAGGCTGGTAATATTGTGATTCTCGATACAAGGATTGGTTGTTCAGGCTTCTCTTCTTTCTTGGAATCTTCATGTTCTTTCTTATGTTTTTCTTTAGCGCTTGGGTCCATGGAGTTTCTTATATATTCCATGCCCTAAGGATTCCATTTATTTCTTTCATCATAGGATCAAGGATGTGGATGGACAACCAGGGATACTTTAAGGCTTCTCTTTGAAGAAGTCTTCTTCTAAGGTCGAACTGAACATGTATTGCCTTTCATGGTTGCTACCATGGATATATACTTCATCATCTTCAATGGATCATAGGATTAGCTCCCTCTTAATCCTTGCTTCATGCATGCTCTTCTCTTTGGTGATGTATAATTGGCTCCCTGCATCTGGGAGAGTCCACGCTTCAGTCTACTTCCTTGTTGTCTAATGCAATATATAATTGGCTCTCTCTATCTGACAAAGTCCACACTTCTGTCTTGTTATCTTCTACAAAAACGTCATAAGTCTTTCTCCAATTTCCTCTTGATTGTTGACTTCTTTCTATCTTTGCTTCTTCTAAGTCTCTTCATGATGGATTCGACTTATCTTGCAATAGCTTTCACATGATTTGTTTGACATATTTCGTCCTTCATGTGTATTATCTAATGATATTCATCCTTATCTTGTTGTTCTTCCATAGGTATAATTCTTCTTGGAATACATTATCTTCCAGGAGATAGATATACAAGATATGTACAGAGACGATGCAAACAAGATATGTACAAGAAATAAGAAGAGTATTGTTACCTTGAGAAGAAGAAGTATCTTTCATCCTGCTTAGTCTTCTTTGTAGGTTCCTTTTCTTCGGCAACTGATGCTTCATGTTTCTCCTTTCTTTTCTTTAGCTCAGGACAATGATTCTTGTAGTGACCATACTTTCGACAGTTGAAGCATTGTATTTCTGAAATATCTTTCTCTTGATTTGTCTTCTTCTTTGAACCAAACTTCCTTTTGTTCCTGAAGTTCTTGAATCTTGCCGTGAAGGCTTGATCATCGTACTTATTTTGGGATTTCTCTTTTGCACTGATCCTTGATTCTTCTTGAGCAAAACATGTCCAAAGTTCTTCAAATGTTGGATACTCCTTTCTTGTGTTCATGCTTGCGGCAAATGCATCCCACGTCTTGGGAAGACCATTGAGTACTATGTTTACCAACTCCTTCTTTGAGATGATCTCTTCAATAGCTTGTAGTTGATCTCTTAACTGAGAGATTCTCACAAAGTATGATGTTATGTTGTCGTCATCATTCATCTTCATGTCACGGAGCTCATTCTTCAGACTCATTACTTGTCCAATGTTTCTGACCGAGAAGAGATTTGTTAGGGCATCGTACATCTTCTTCGATGAGTCAAGATGGGAGATTTAGGGTATCAAGTGGTATTTTATAGAATCCACTATGATACTCATGGAATTGATGTCACCGTCCTTGAACTTCTCCATAATTGCAACGTTATGTGGTTCCTTCTCTTTTCCTTCTTCAAACTCTGGTTCCACGATCTTTCCTTTCACGATATCCAACACTTTATTCTTGGCAAGGATGAGTTCAATCCTTGTCTTCCACGCTCTAAAGTTAGAGGCTCCATCTAACTTGTTCTTTTACTTCATAGAATACATCATGGTTGTTTTGACTTGGTCAAACCCTAGATTTGACCACAAACTCAAACTTGACGTCTTGGCTTACTGAGAGTACCAGGAGATGCACTAGGCTAGGGCACACTAATTTGTCTGGAGATTAGGTCAATATATTCACTTAAGGTGTCTCAATGAGAGGATTAGGGTTTCTACAACTGCACCTGCTAGTAACCCTAGCGACAGTGCTATGGTGACTGCTCTTGCTAGAAACCTTAGCGACAGTTCTTCAACGAGCTCAATATCCTTATGGCTATGTTTCCTTCCAGCGATTAGATTGAATGAAGGAGGTTTGGGCCCAAAACGTGTTATAATATAATGGATGTGCTCATTTTACCATTGACAATATCTCTATTGTCACCCAACCATAGGCCGAAGCCACCCTCTGAGCACCTTAACCTTCATAGAGAATCATTCCAGAATCAAACCCTAGGCTAGATAGCCAAACAAAGGGTAGCGCACCTTTCCCCAAGTATAACGCACCAACAAGAGCCGATCAGATAGTCCAAACCCTAGCCAAGAGATATTCCAAGCCAAAACGTAACTGCTAGCTGCAACAACTGCACCGACAACTCTCCTCAAACCTATGCACAAAACTGGGCACTACAGTGCGCACAAGTTATTGCTCTACAATTCTGAGACAGAATGAGAACTGGCCTCCTGTATTTATACTAATTTTGGCTAACTGCCTGGGCCGACTTCTCATTCTGGGTATCTGTCTGTTCAGTATATATTGTTATTTATGGCCGACTTCTTCTCTTGGAGGCTAATAACCTAATATAAATTATCCTCTTGAGCCGACAAGTCTTCTAGGGTTATTAGCCAACTCATTAGGATTTCTTCTTGCTTCCCAGAGTATTCTATCCGTGTTAGGTTTACACGTGGAGGTAAATACCTCTCGCAGCTACCATAATATCAACAGTTTCAAATAGTGAAATTTTATGGAGACTGATAAGACATGTCATAGTACAGGTGGTAAAAATTCCAGGTTCTAGCTTGGTATACTTTCAAACATATAGTCCATGGAAGACAAGGTTTGTGACTAATCCTGAAATCAATTATCTTGGCATTTTCGTTGAATTTTTTTTCCCAGTGAAGTTTCAAACTCTAAAATTTTCAGAATCCTGATTTGACATAATGAAGTACATGAGGACAATTTTTTGTATTTTGAATCATTATATTTTATGATAAATTTCTTGTGGAAGTTACAATTTTAGCACATGTTATTTTTGAGTGATTTTAAGAGATTTTTCCAAGGTTAGCAAGCTCATTTTTTATATTTTTTTTAGAGACATGTTCCAGTGTCTTTAAATAACACAATATTTGTCACTAAACAAGTAAAATTGTGGTTGGGGAAGAATACATGCAGGTAATACACATGGTTTCATGTCGTTACTAGAAACACATTGTTTCACCTATTGTAAACCCTTGTAGCCCTTGTTGGTACCCCTTTGAGTAGTACCGCATTAGATAGTACTTGTAAACATAAGCTCACTTCCACATACCTTTGTGTATCTAAGAAGTCCCCTAGGTGTACCTGAAACCAACCTTGGATAAGCTATTTGGTCGTCTTGTTTCTATGGTACACCGAGAACAACACTTGGGGAGACCACTCTCTAGTACTTGGATAGTTGGGTAATACGACTAAGGGCACAATTGAGCCTCCTTAGTTAGTTCCCTGAGATATTGGGCCAAGTACTATTGTTGGACCTCACTCATATATCAAATATCTATAGCACCTGACACTCCCTTTTCCTTAGGACCCAGTAAATTTTTTCCATGGCTCCAAAGAAAGATAAAAAAATTACTTCACCAAATAAACCTCCAAAAGAACCCCCCATCACTCATGAAGAAAATGAGGATATACAAAACCAGCTATCCAAATTGGATATTCAAAGAAATGAACCAAATTAGAGGTTAGTGAAAAAGGTTGTTTTGGTGACTACTCAAACATAAATAGAAAGGAAGATGGGAGAAAATATGGAAAAGATGGAAAAGAAGATGGGTGAAAATATGGAACAGATGGAAAATTTGATGGATAAAAAGATGGAGGAATTGCAAAATTCCATTTTACAAACCTTAAAAGGGATGCTTCCTAAAAGTGACATTGTGACCAAAGTGACTCATGAAAATAAAGGTAGTATTCATGTTGAACAACTTGCTAATAATAAGAAATTTTCAAGTGGATTTAACTCTAATAGTGGAGTTAATTGTGGAGTTGTGCTTCTTGGGGATATGGGGATAGCTTGCTAGATAAATTGCTAAAGTTGCTAATAGAATTGTGGTGCATGGTCACTTTCTTGTGGCAATGGTTACCATTTCTATATCCTTGTACAACTGTGCTCACTTGTTGCTACCTGCCTCCTGCACATCCTATGGTCTGATATGCATTCTAGGGATTTTATTTATTTTACCATGTGGAAATATGTGCTTAGAATTCATAACTCTATGTTCTTGATATGGTTCATTAGAACCCTTCCTTGACTCTAGCTCAAGTGGCATCATCACCAAGGGAAATATCATTATCAATTCCCAATTCTTTTTTACTATACACTTCAACTGAAAAATTTTCATCTTCTTCCTCATCTTCTTGCAAAGGATAAAGAACAAAGTTATACTACGAACACATCCACATAACTATCAAATTGAAACAAGGCATCAAATTAAAAGAGATTGAATCAATATAAATGGGGAATCATTAATGTGTGCTAACTTACTGTTGATGTATCCACTATGACATCTCAGATGTATCGTCATCTTCATCTTCATATTCATAATCAACAAGATGAACATGACTCTCTAGATTAACATATGGATGAGATGATCATCTTTGTATGTGTCTTCATTGATGTGAGAAGAAGATCATAGCCTTGTTGAGATCCCACTCGAGGTAGTAGGGTTAATCTTTGTAGTGCAATCACAACCTTCTTGTACTAACCAAAAATTGAAACAAAAAAAGACCTCATTATTGCAAAAATGTTACATGTAATTTGTGATGAACATTCAAACTATTTTTTCTTCCTATAGGTGTCTCCACCACAACATCATTAACATAGTGCCTTACATCAACATACAAAAACCTAATGTGATGGGGTGCTTCCTGCAAATAGGTAAAGGTGGGTTAGAAAGTGACAATGCTAACAAAGTGAGCATAATGTAGGATTCAATATTGCATAACATCGACTTCAAGCCTACATAATTCCAACTTCAAGCCTATATAATATCAACTGCTATTTAGGCATAATTAATATAGAAAAAAATTAATTTAAACAAATTGCATAACAAAATTTAAATTAAAATGCTTACACCATCTTGTAGAGTTACAATTTGTAAAGTTCACATGATGGTGGTGTTCAATCCCAATGATGATCAAAGCAAACAAATGATTATTGCATGCAGTCTATGTGCTTTAATTGTGGCTCAACTAGGGTATCCTCAGCAAGGGGGTCCTTGTTGGCAAATATTTAACAGACAACGAATGCTTGTCATTGATGGAAAGTACAACAATGAAGATGGCATGAGTATAGAAAGTATATAATAGATTGGCAGAAGACGTTGCAGAGAAGATTCGAATAAGCTCAGAAGAGATAGTGCAGAGGATTGTTGATAAGAATCATTGATGGCAAAATCAGAGTAAGCGGAACAAAGTAAGCTCGAGAGGAGAAGGATTTTTTATCGTTGGATCCCATTCAAAATTCCCAAAAGAAGGAGGACCGTCAGATCTGTTAGTAGACAAGAAGAACGTGCAGAAGAGGAGGACAAATCTCAGGTGTCAGATCTGAGTGTCAGGTTCAATCATCATTGGATCATGAACAATCTGCACGATATTTAAAAGTGCAAGGTGAAGCGAGTTCGCGGAATCTTGAAATCCCGATGCAGACACAATGAAGACTTGCGAAATCACGAAAAGATCCTGATTGTCAATACACCAAAAGACATGGACCGTTGATCTAAGCTCCATTTCAGAGTTTCACCTATCGCAACTTGGAGTGACAAGAAATTCCATCAAAGGAATCGCAAGATGCGAATTCACGATGAGATCTGGACCGTAGATTCATTGAGATCGTGGACCGTTGATCCCATGCCATTTCGGAGTTTCGCGAATCGCGACTTAGAGAGGCAAGAAATATAACCACCAAAATCGTGATATGTGAAATCGCGATTTAACTGTAGCCGTTAGATCAAGGTGTGATCTGGAACTTTGATCCAACTCCATTTCGGAGTCTCGCGAATCGCGACTTGGAGAGGCAAGAAACATAAACGCTGAAATCGCGATATGCGAAATCGCGATATGATCTGAGCCATTGAATTAAGATTAGATCTGGACCATCGAATCATAGGACAAGTCGTTGACTTGGAGTCAACGGAGCATGGTGTGGAAACTCGCGAGATGCGAGATCGCGATAAGATCTGGATCGTCGGATCTATGGAGATTTCAACCGTCGATCAACTTGCGAAGTATAAAGCACCTTTTGGCACAGCCTATGGTCACCATCGGTGGTCACGAGAAGGGAAGGAGTCAGTTCAAATAAGCTCCATTTCGGGGTTTTAGGGATCACAACTTGGAGAGTCGAGATGCCTCATCTCCAGATTCACGAGATGCGAATTCGTGAAAAACACTTTATGCATAAGTGCTTGGTCATGGCCATAGTCATATAGTGGAAGGAGCTAGCGCAGAAAAGCTCTGTATCGGAATTTCGGAGATCGCGACATGAAGTGTCGAGACACTTGGCCATAGGAATGCTGAAATTCCAAAAATAAATTTAAAGGCAAGATTAATAAAGTTCATCCAACAGTGCAGATAAACTTGAATATGATCAGAGGGCTATTGTTCTCTCTCACAGTTAATTCATCAGTTACGAATCTGTTAGCTAAACTGAGTCATGATTCGTGATCGGTTGGCGTTTCAGTTGCTTAGATGATTTTCTTTTGCCGAAGAATATGCGAAGTGTAACTGTTGTGGGTGTGGTGCATAAAAGAAAAGGTTACAGACTGTGTGCGGTTGGGAGTTCTGGACGAAAAATGAATTAAACTGTGAGAAAGGGAAAATCAGAGTATGCGCAGTGTGAGACTGAAAATATGCGCAGTGTGAGACTGAAAATGTGTGCAGTGTGAGATAAAACTTAGAGAAGAGTAAAAGATGAGGAATAGACCTGAAGCAGAGCAGAATGACAGAACAAGTTGAAGCAGAGCAGAATTGCAGAACAGACAAAGGAAGAGAAGAATTGCAGAACAGTTAGAAGAAAACAAGATTTACAGAATAGAGAAGAAGTGGTAAGAATCGATTTATCTGTGTAGTTGGTTGTTTAATTATTCATTTAATATTCCAAGGTGGTTGGGAGGTGCTAGGGAGGACTGGTGTCCTTAGAGGTTCAAGTGGGTGCTTGAACACGGGGAGTTGGTGCTTCCTTCTAGTTGGTGCTAGAGAAACCAGTGAGTTGGTGCTTCCTTCTAGTGGGTGCTAGAGAAAAACAAAGAGTTGGTGCTCTCAGCAAGTTGCAGCTTGCAAAACAGAGGTAGCAGCCTCACATTGAGTTGGTGCTCAATTTAAAATGATGTACAGAACTTAAAAGACTGCCTATCATTTCGAAGAAGAAGAGGTTTTCTCCCTTTATGGGTTTCCTCGTGAAAATTTGTCTCTGTGTATACCTTATGTGTGACTGATGCTCATT
>ML781215.1:296806-306962 GCA_009831015.1 Picea engelmannii | reverse complement strand
TCATATTTTCTTGGCTTACAAGTAAAACAAAGTTCTGCAGGAATATTTATTTCTCAAGAAAAATATTTGAAAGAGATGTTGAAGAAATTTCAGATGGAAGATTCTTCTCCAGTTAGCACACCTATGGTGGTTGGTTGCAAGCTCAACAAAAATGATGTTTCACTGGATGTTGATCAAAGGACATATCGCTCTATGATAGGCAGTCTTCTGTACATCACAGCATCATGTCCTGATATAATGAAAGTTGTTGGAATGGTAGGTCCTTATCAGTCTGCTCCTAAACAAAGTCATTTGGTAGCTATCAAAAGGATATTTAAATACTTGAAGGGAACAATGACTCATGGTCTGTGGTATCCTAGAAATCAGAATTTCCAGTTAACTTCTTATTCAGATGCAGATTGGGCAAGCTGTGTTGATGAGAGAAAAAGCACCAGTGGAGGAGCATTCTTTCTGGGTGACTCATTAGTTGCATGGCTTAGTAAAAATCAAGGATCCATTTCATTATCCACTATAGAGGCAGAATACATTGTTGTTGCTACTTGCTGCACACAAATTTTATGGATGATACAAACTCTTGCAGATTTGAACGTAACTTACACTGATCCCATTCCAATTCACTGTGATAACACCAGTGCCATTAGTGTCTCCAAGAATCATGTTATTCATTCCAAGACTAAGCATATTCCAATAAAGTACCATTTTCTCAGAGAACAAGTTACAAATAGAATTGTTCAATTGAATTATATACCTTCTACAGAACAGATTGCAGATATATTTACAAAACCATTAGCAGCAACCCCTTTTGGATATCTTCGTCAAAAGTTGGGGGTTATAATTTATTGTGTCTAATATGTTCACCTGGTCAGGGGGAGTACTTATTGAATATCTGGTGTATTTCCAAGATGCTCATAGTTGACAAGGGGAGTATGTTTTGCAACAGCTCAGGGGGAGCATGTTTCTTCTTTGACATTGATGTCAAAGGGGGAGAAAAGAGTCTGGGAGGAGAGTCCGAATGCATGTGGGTGCTTATGTTGCCATCAATGCCAAAGGGGGAGATTGTTGGAAAATATTTAACAGACAACGAATGCTTGTCATTGATGGAAAGTACAGCAATGAAGATGGCATGAGTACAGAAAGTATATAATAGATTGGAAGAAGATGCTGCAGAGAAGATTCGAATAAGCTCAGAAGAGATAGTGCAGAGGATTGTTGACAAGAATCATCGATGGCAAGATCAGAGTAAGCGGAACAAAGTAAGCTCGGGAGGAGAAGGATTTTTTATTGTTGGATCCCATTCAAAATTCCCGAAAGAAGGAGCACCGTCAGATCTGTTAGTAGACAAGAAGAACATGAAGAAGAGGAGGACAGATCTCAGGCGTCAGATCTGAGTGTCAGGTTCAATCATCGTTGGATCATGAACAATTTGCATGATCTTTAAAAGTGCAAGGTGAAGCGAGTTCGCGAAATCTCGAAATCCCGATGCAGACACAATGAAGACTTGCGAAATCACGAAAAGATCCTGACCGTCAATACACCAAAAGACGTGGACCGTTGATCTAAGCTCCATTTTGAAGTTTCACCTATCGCGACTTGGAGTGACAAGAAATTCCATCGAAGGAATCGCGAGATGTGAATTCACAATGAGATCTGGATCGTAGATTCATCGAGATCGTGGACTGTTGATCCCACACCATTTTGGAGTTTTGCGAATCGCGACTTGGAGAGGCAAGAAATATAACCACCGAAATAGCGATATGTGAAATCGCGATTTAACTGCAGCCGTTAGATCAAGGTGTGATCTGGAATGTTGATCCAACTCCATTTTGGAGTCTCGCGAATCACGACTTGGAGAGGCAAGAAACATAAACGCTGAAATCGCGATATGATCTGAGCCATTGAATTAAGATCAGATCTGGACCGTCGAATCATAGGACAAGTCGCTGACTTGGATTCAACGGAGCATGGTGTGGAAACTCGCGAGATGCGAGATCACGATAAGATCTGGATCATCGGATCTATGGATATTTCAACCATCGATCAACTTGCGAAATATAAAGCTCCTTTTGGCATAGCCTATGGTTACCGCCGGTGGTCACGAGAAGGGAAGGAGTCAGTTCAAATAAGCTCCATTTCGGGGTTTCGGGGATCGCGACTTGGAGAGTCGAGATGCCTCATCTCCAGATTCATGAAATGCGAATTTGCGAAAAGCACTTTATGCATAAGTGCTTGGTCATGGCCATGGTCATATAATGGAAGGAGCTAGCGCAGAAAAGCTCTGTATCGGAATTTCAGAGATCGCAACATGAAGTGTCGAGACACTTGGCCACAGAAATGCCGAAATGCCGAAAACCGATTTAAAGGCAAGATTAATAAAGTTCATCCAACGGTGCAGATAAACTTGAATATGATCAGAGGGCTATTGTTCTCTCTCATAGTTAATTCATCAGTTACGAATCTGTTAGCTAAACTAAGTCATGATTCGTGATCGGTTGGCGTTTCAGTTGCTTAGACGGTTTTCTTTTGCCGAAGAAGATGCGAAGTGTAACTTCTGTGGGTGTGGTGCATAAAATAAAAGGTTACAAACTGTGTGTGGTTGGGAGTTCTGGACGAAAAATGAATTAAACTGTGAGAAAGGGAAAATCAGAGTATGCGCAGTGTGAGACTGAAAATATGCGTAGTGTGAGATTGAAAATGTGTGCAGTGTGAGATAAAACTTAGAGAAGAGTAACAGATGAGGAATAGACTTGAAGCAGAGCAGAATGACATAACAAGTTGAAGCAGAGTAGAATTGCAAAACAGACAAAGGAAGAGAATAATTGCAGAACAGTTAGAAGAAAACCAGATTTACAGAACAGAGAAGAAGTGGTAAGAATTGATTTATCTGTGTAGTTGGTTGTTTAATTATTCATTTAATATTCCAGGGTGGTTGGGAGGTGCTAGGGAGGACTGGTGTCCTCAGAGGTTCAAGTGGGTGCTTGAACACGGGGAGTTGGTGCTTCCTTCTAGTTGGTGCTAGAGAAACCAGGGAGTTGGTGCTTCCTTCTAGTGGGTGCTAGAGAAAAACAGAGAATTGGTGCTCTCAGCAAGTTGCAGCTTTCAAAACAGAGGTAACAACCTCACATTGAGTTGGTGCTCAATTATAGATGATGTACAGAACTTAAAAGACTGCCTATCATTTCGAAGAAGAAGAGGTTTTCTCCCTTTATGGGTTTCCTCGTGAAAATCTGTCTCTATGTATACCTTATGCGTGACTGATGCTCATCACTTTTATTGTCCATATGTTGTATAATGTTGATGATCACTTGAAGAAAGTTTAAGAATGTATTAATAGACTTAAAATTGTTTAATCACAATAACAATTGATTCACCCCCGCCCCCCCTCTCAGTTGTCTTAGTAATTTCAACAGTCCTCTAAAGGATGCAACCACTATTTCTTTTTTTTTTCTTTTAGTTTATGGCTCTATTGGGGGGTCCCCCCGAGGAAAGAGTTGTTTTTTTTCCTTCCCCATCTGCATGCACATATTGAGAGTAATAAAAAGGTAGGATCTCAATAAAATGACAACATTAACATGATATTTTTTTACCTTATATGGAAACCCTCGAGTCTCATTGCCACATGGAATTTCCACCAATGATTTTTATCCATTTCTACAATTTGTTTCCCTAGATTTCTTGGACAAATTGTCCAATTGATAGGACAGTTGAAAGTTGAAAGATTGAGAGAAAACAAAGTTTTTGAACTAGGTGATAAATCGTTTGTCGATGTGCTCACTCATATTTTTGCACATTTTTGTAGCGAGAGAATGAGGTTGCGAAGAGTGCTTAGGAATCCAATTGGTGTTCCAGGCTCCCTTTCCCCTTAGCCTGTTGGCTAGGAGTTCCATGATAGCATGAGCTCTTAGGAAGTGGTCATTGAAGTTTTCCTTGTTGTTGGTGTGGTATATACCATTGTAGGGATGGAGTAGGTAGTAGTGGAGAGCTTTGAGAAATGGCCCATGCATTATAAAATAGATGTCATTTGCCATAAATTTAATTGTGTAGCTTTGCTTCACCATGAATTGAGATGTTATTGCTATAGAACAAGCTTATCATAACTATTAGAACTTGCATGACAAATGAAGAGAAACAAGATTTACTAACACAACATATAATGGAGGATCCTACAAAACATGGAAATGACAAAAGCAGATCTAATGCATAACGCTGACATATGTATTACAATCATTACACAACAAAAATATTTGCAAGTTTTTGAGTAAAAAATAACCCTTGTTGGCATATATCAAGCTATAACATCATCATGACAACCGTTATAAATGAAAATAAATAGATAACAAAATAGCATAATATATAATGTGGGTCCCTACAAATCAAAGAGAACGACAGAAAACAAACGTGCATTGAATGGATTACAATAACCTAGCGAACATATTTATTGATATAATGCAGACATGACCATTACACCATAAAGTACATTTAAACACATAAAATTCTTGGTTCTTACTAAAAAAAAAAATATCATGGGGTTTTAGTTAACAAAAAATATTTTAGGCATTTCCAAAACTATTCAAGAAAAAAAAAAAAAACTTGGGTGGTACTTAACAAGATTTGAAAGATTTATGGGTTTTCCTTTAAAAACAAAATGTTGGCATGACCACAATGGCATGAATTACTCAAAGATAGAAAGATTTTTAGGTTTTTTGTTTAAAAAACATACCTTAGATGTGTATATCTCACTATTACACCAACATGACCACGATGACATAAACACATATATAGCAGGCATATTTCTCACTATAATATTGACATGATTGTCGTGACATGAATTACCAAAATCACATATCTAGTAGGTATATTTCTCGCTATAATGTCGACATGATTACCATGACATGAATTACAAAAAAATCAAACAATCTGGGTTTTACACATTGCACAAAATTATGGGTAACAAGTATATTTCTTGTGATAACGCCAACATGATTGTTATTACATGAATACTTAAAAACAAACAATTTGGGTTTACACTTTGCATGGGATTGTATTATTTACTTGTAGTCGGATCGCTGGAGACAAATGCTAAAGGAAATGTAAAGAAACACTAAATCAAGGCTTTCCTTCGAGCATGATTAACAAAGACTATAACATTTTGTTGTAATATGTTTTTATGGACTACAAGGAAAAAGTTGGACCAGGGTTGTTAACTTTCTAATCTCGACACCTAGGTAAATTTCTTATTAGTGATTTCCTTGTTGTAAATAAAATTAGCAACTCACAAAACAAAGTACACTTGTTGGAATAATTAACTGAAATAAATAGTGGAAGCAATACTAGAAACCAAATCTTATACACAATACACAAAGATATTCTGCCCTTCAAATCAGTTTATCATTAGAATAATATCAAAGATTACAAGGGCTCCCTTACTGGGAAAATGGCCCACAGAGAAATACAAAAAACTATAGACAACACCTACAAACCCTAACAACTTCTATGTGGTCGTACAAACTTGTACTTTCACTTCCCCAGACTTGTACGATCTTGTGCTCATTGTATCCCGCATATGTACACGCTTTCTTGCGTTGTAGCTTGCGTACATACACACCCTGATTGACCTGTGAAGTGTGTACAACTTCGCTCAATTGTCGTGGCTCCGATTTGTCGAATATTTTTGTGACTACCCATGTTCTCTCTTCTCCTTGACTTGTACTGATCTCTAGATGAAAGTTCTTCTCCACCTATCCAAGATCTCCTTCAACATAAGTCATTCTTTGCTCTCTCTATGATATGATCATAGAAGTGTCTTCCTCCTCCACCCTAGCCTTGCTTTTATAATCTTGAGTTATGACCTAACCCTAATCTCCAAAGTGATTGACGATTGAGATTAAATCTCACCTCACTTTTGATAAATGGTTAAGATTTAATTCACTAATGCTAATATTTCATTAAGTAAAACTCAACTAATTATTAAAAACAAGATTTAATTCTCTAATGCTAATATTTCATTAAGTAAAACTCAACTAATTAATAAAAACACTTTGCTTTAATAATTCTTTTAATTAAATTAAATTATTAGGGTTGAAGGATTTTGACGAGTTCCACACATCTAGAAACTTTGTGTGAAAGTACATGTTTGATGCTAATGGCGGAAATTGTGTTGCATAGTTTGCCGAACAATACAAAGGAAGGAAATTTTTACGACGTTAAAAACGTTGAGAGTATGAATGCTACAGTGATTTATGATCTGCATGAGATTGAAGTGCAAGATATCCGGAACGCTTGCGTTGATTACATGTCATCGACAGTTTCCAATCTCTGTGCGGCATGAACACCCATCAAATAACGTGCTTTGGTTGACGAAATATATAGTCATGTAATTCATTTGTTTTTCTGCATATAGCATTCTATAGCTCTAACATTCCATCAGCTTTCTTCTGAAAAGATTGACAATTATTATGATTGTTTCATCTTTGAACAGGATGATATTTGAAGGAATGAAACAATAGGAATGAATAAACTCAAACCCACAGTTTTGGTTTCTCTCTCCAAAGCAATAGGAGATAAACACATCATCGTCACCGCTCTGGTTTGCAATGGGTGGTTTCAGTCAGTTCTTGGGCTCAAGGGCATTGGTACCTCAGATTGTATTATTCAAGCATGCCCAAAGATGAAGCCAAATGATGCGAATCATACCCATTTAGATATTGACATTCTGTGCAAACAGGGACGTCTGAAAGAAGCAATTGACATTTTGTATTCTAATAATCCAAATGGCCTTCTAGCAAATTCTACCACATACGCCCATCTCCTACAGTGCGGCATTAACAGCAATTCTCTTCCAGAGGGAGAGCGGATCCATGCCCACATGGTGAACACTGGTTTTGAGCAAGATATATTTGTGATGAACAATCTTGTAAACATGTATGCTAAATGCGGGAATCTGGCTATTGCACAACAACTGTTTGACAAAATGCCTCAGCGAAACGTGGTCTCCTATACTGCAATGCTAACAGGATGTGTGTAGCGTGGTGATGCAAAAGAAGCACTTGAGCTTCTTTGTGAAATGCAACGTGCAGGGATTAGGCCTAATGAGTTCACTCTGGCCTGTTGAAATCACTAATACAACTAAGAGGGGGGGGTGAATCAGTTGTCTTTGAGCTTAAACAATTATAAGTCTATTAAAATATTCTTAATCTTTCCTCAAGTGATCATTAACATTATACAACATATGGACAGTAAAAGTAAAAAGCATCAGTCACACATAAGGTATACACAGAGACATATTTTCACGAGGAAACCCATAAAGGGAGAAAACCTCTTCTTCTTCAAAATGATAGGCAGTCTTTTAAGTTCTGTACATCATCTTTAATTGAGCACCAACTCAATGTGAGTCTGCTACCTCTGTTTTAAAAGCTGCAACTTGTTTGAGAGCACCAACTCTCTGGTTTCTCTAGCACTCACTAGAAGGAAGCACCAACTCCCTGGTTTCTCTAGCACCCACTAGAAGGAAGCACCAACTCCCTATATGTTCCAGCACCAACTGAATGGAAGCACCAACTTCCAGTTACACAGGCTCCAACCTGTATAACAGAGAACACTTGTTCTCCCTTGCACCACCCTGCCACCCTGGTTTCTCTGGCTGCAACCAGATGGAAGCTACAACTTCCTGTGTTCAAGAACCCACTTGAACCTCTGAGGACAACAGTCCTCCCGAGCACCTCCAAACCACCCTGAAATATTAATAAATAAATAAACAGTCAACTACACAGATAAATCAATTCATACAAATCTTTCTTTGTTCTGTAAATCTGGTCTTCTACAAACTGTTATGTTGTTCTTCTCTTCCTCTGTTTGTTCAGCGGGTATGCTCTGCATCAACTCGTTCTCTCATTCTTCTCTGCTCCAACTTCTCTTCGTCATCTTTTACTCTTCACTAAGTTTCTTCTCACACTGTGCCTCTTCTCTATCTCACGCTGCACATCCTCTTATTTTTCCTTTCTTATAGTTTCATTAATTTTCCATACCGAACATCCAACCCCACACTGTGTGTCTCATTTTCTTTTATATGCACATCCATGGCCGTTTCACTTCGCATTTCCTTCGGTAAAAGAAAGACAACTGTCCAAGCAACTGGAACACCAACTGATTGGCAATCATGAGTCCGTTTTGCTAACAGATTCGTAACTGAGGAGTTAACTGTGAGAGAGAACATTAACCCTCCGATCTTTGTTCAAGTTCACCTGCACCGTTGGATTGGCTTTATGAGATCTTACATTCATTTCCTTTAAATCGGGTTTCGACATTTCAGCAATCCTGTGCTGAGTGTCTCAACACTTCATTTCCCGATCTCTGAAGTTCTGATACAAATCTTTTCTGCACTAGCTCCTTCTCCAATATGACTATGGTCATAACCAAGTGCCTATACAAAAAACACTTTAGCGATTTCTCCTTTTCGTTATTTTCAACACTATGCTCCGTTGACCCCAAGTCAACGAAATTTTGATCACTTGCCACATGTCCTGTGATTCGATGGTCCAGATGTGATATTGATTCAATGGCTATGATTGAATCGTGATTTTGTGATTTCGGCATTCTTCTTGCATTGGGTTCTTTGCCTCTCCATGTCGCGATTCGCGAAAACCCGATATGGAGTTAGATCAACGGTCCAAATCTGAGCTTGATTCAACGGTTGCGATTGAGTCGCAATTTTGCATATCGTGAAATCGACATCCTTGATGTCCAGTGTTTTTGTGACTTCAAAGTCTCGATTCACGAAACTCGGACATGGGGTCGGATCAATGGTCCAGATTTGATCTCGATTCAATGGCTGCGATTAAATCGCAATTTCGCATATCGCGATATCGGGATTCCTGATGTTAAGAACCTTTGACATCTCCAACTCTCGATCCCCGAAACTCTGACATGGACTGGAATCAATGGTCTAGATCAAACCTTGATCTGACGGCTTAGATTACATCGCGATTTTGCATATCGCGATTACGCTCGCTTTTTCTTGTACCTTAAAGGGGGTGCGGGTTCTTCTTGATCCAATGATGGTCGGATCCTGTGCTTGGATCTAACGGATGAGATCTATCCTCTTCTTCAACGATCTCTTCTTGTCTACATTCAGATCTGACGATCCTCGTTCTTTTGGAAATTTTGAATGGAATCCAACGATCAGAGATTCTTCTCAAACTTTACGAGTCTTCGATCACTCGATGCCTTCGATCATTCGCCTTTGATCATTCGACCTTCCTGAACTTATCTTTTGTTTTCCCGTCGATTACAAACTTCCTGTACTCATGCCATCTTCACTGTTGTACTTTTCATCAATGACAAGCATTAGCTGTCTGTTAAATATTTTCCATTCGCTGTCTGTTAAATATTTGCCAACAATATCCCCCTTTGGCATTGATGGCAACACAAGCACCCACATGCATTGCATTCAGATCTCCTCTTCCAAACTCTTTTCTCCCCCTTTGACATCAATGTCAAAGAAGAAACATTCTTCCCCTGATCTGTTGCAAAACATACTCCCCCTGTCGACTATAAGCATCTTGGAAATACACTAGATATTCAATAAGTACTCCCCCTGACTAGGTGAACAGATTAGACACAAGAGATTATAACCCCCAACTTTTGACGAAGATATCCAAAAGGGGTCACTGCTAATGGTTTAGTAAAGATATCAACAATCTGTTCTGTAGAAGGTATATAATTCAGTTGAACAATTCTGTTTGTAACTTTTTCTCTGAGAAAATGGTACTTGATTGGAATATGCTTAGTCTTGGAATGAAGAACATGATTCTTGGAGACACTAATGGCACTTGTGTTATCACAATGAATTGGAATGGGATCAGTGTAATTTATCTTCAGATCTGCAAGAGTTTGTATCATCCATAAAATTTGTGTGCAACAAGTACCAACAGCAATGTATTCTGCCTCTGTAGTGGATAATGAAATGGATCCTTGCTTTTTACTAAGCCATGCAGCTAATGAGTCACCCAGAAAAAATTCTCCTCCACTGGTGTTTTTTCTCTCATCAACACAGTTTGCCCAGTCTGCATCTGAATAAGCAGTTAACTGGAAATTCTGATTTCTAGGATACCACAGACCATAAGTCATTGTTCCCTTCAAATATTTAAATATCCTTTTGACG
>ML781215.1:214638-288593 GCA_009831015.1 Picea engelmannii | reverse complement strand
TTTGCTAGCCTTCTCCGTGCATGCGCCAGCCTAGCTACTCTAGAAAAAGGGAATCAGGTGCATGCCCACATCATGAAAACTGAATATATGGAAGATGTCTTTGTAGGGAGTGCACTCGTTGACATGTATGCCAAATGTGGCAATATAGAAGATGCATTGAAAGGGTTTGTCAGAACACCTAATAGGGATGTTGTGTCATGGAATTCAATAATTACTGGATTCGCACAGCATGGGTGTGGTCGGGAGGTCCTCCAACATTTTGATCAAATGCTACAGGCCAATATGAAGCCAAATGACATCACTTTTGTTGGTGTTCTTTCTGCATGCAGCCATGCTGGTCTGGTTGATGAGGGTAGTCACTACTTTCACTCTATGAGTGATGATCATTGCATTACACCAAGGATGGAGCATTATGCTTGCATTGTTGACCTTCTCGGTAGTGCTGGGCGGTTGGATGAGGCCAAGGATTTCATCAACAAAATGCCTTTCAGTGCTGATGTCGTGGTATGGCAGACATTGCTTGGTGCTTGTAGAATCCACTGCAATACTGATCTAGGGGAATGGGTGGCACAGTATATTCTGGAGTTGGAACCACAGGATGCCTCTACTTATGTGTTGTTGGCCAACACGTATGTTGCATCTGGTAGGTGGGATGATGTGGCAAAGATGAGAAAAATGATGAAAGACAGGCAAGTCAAAAAAGATCCTGGATGTAGCTGGATTGAATTCAAGAGTAAGGTGCATGCTTTTGTTGTAGGAGATAATTCTCATCCAAATATAGAGGAGATCTATGAAAAGCTGGAGGAATTGACTAAGCAAATGAAGGAGGCAGGGTATATGCCTGACACAAATTTTGTGCTACAAGACTTGGAGCCTTACCAGAAAGAACATTCTCTATATCACCATAGTGAGAAGCTAGCAATTTCTTTTGGGCTTATCAGCATGCCCCCTGAGAGGCCTATTCGAGTTGTTAAAAACCTACGTGTATGTGGTGATTGCCACACTGCAATCAAGTTAATTTCTAAGATTGCTGGGCGAGAAATTGTAGTCAGGGACACCAATCGCTTTCATCATTTTAAAGATGGTTCATGTTCTTGTGGGGATTATTGGTGATAAGAAGCATCGATTGCTTCCATCACTTGAGAGATGATTTTGTCGTTGTGGAGATTATGGGTGATGCTATAAGCTCTTGCATTACTGGGATTAGATTAATAGGGCAGGGCTATACCCTTTTTTCACCAAGGGCATAAGACTGTATTTAGGTGGAGGGGGCTGTAAACAACGAAAGGGAATAAGAGCTTTCTATGAAACCTTATGTCAAGTTTTCCAAATCTTGAGAAGAAATGTAGGGTTTAGCCTTGACTCAAGTTTGGGTAAGGTCATAAACTTTGGCACGAATAGTGTGGATTGTATAAAGAGAAGGGACTTTCATGGTGCTTTGCTGAATTTGTTTATGAAACAAGGGAGCAATTAGATATGCAAACCTAATGAACAAGTTTTCAAGTGTCTTCTCCCTATGTCAGAATCTTTGCCAAGAATATGATGGTGCAATATTACCCCTCTCTGGTATTAGTATATGAACCTTGATGGTTTGAATTCATGGCCCTATATTAATTCTATTGGATGGAGAACTTCGACACAGAAGTAGTGCTCATGTTCCTGATGTGGAGCCCTTCTTGATCAGCACAGAATGAAGACTGGGACTAATAGAACAGCTGGAATTAGCCAAACATGAGATATGGTATGCAATAGATTTGTGAAAAGTTGCTCAAGATGATAACGCATACTGAAAGAAAAATTACATTTTAATGACATAGTGCCCTCAAATAGATATCTTGCATGTACAGAATAAATGTTTTGGCGAGCTGCTAAACATTAAAGGTGATCCCAATTAAAAGTAAGGGCATATTTTTTTTGCAGTTTGCAGTTGCTTTAGTAGCTTGTTCAATCTGACAGATACAATAGGGTGAAATACAGTCCGATAAAATCCATCCAATCCACTCTCTGCAGTGACGTCCAATTTGCTGGCAGACGGAGGAAAATCTATTCCCAACAAGAATTGCCAGTCCATCAAAAGTGAAATAGAATTCACCAAGAGGAGCATGAACTACAGGGATTTCAGATCTTCAGACTTTTGTTGAAGTAGGTTGCCATTGCCATTGCCATTAACGGAAAATTTTAATGGCATCTCAACAACCATCTGATTCTTTTTCATTTATTTTTTCTGTCTATCATTAATTCCTTGTGCAAATAATTCAGTGTTCAGGCGTCCCTTTCAAACCTATTAATCTATTACTTAAAGGCCTCTTTAGCTTTTCCATAAGGTTTTCCTAAGATTGCTTGGATATGAAGAACTGCATTTTTTATTCTGTTTATGATGTTGTTGGTTCAAAGAGCATGATGAGATTGATGCATAGTGGGCATAAACATTTTGACAGATAGTGGACATACAATTTCTAATAGACAGTGGGAATAAATTTCTAACGGATAAGGGGCTTAAAATTCCTGAGTTAACCCAGGTTTGCATTACTGTCTGAGTTAAGCCACAACAGATCCTTTTTCACGATGTGTGGATGTGGCATACCACCAGATGTGTATGAATTTACTCATTTGATTATTGTTATTCTAAAAGGGGGTTCAGAGGTGTGGGCTTCTGGTCTATTGGGATATGTCTTTTTATAATGTAAGTTTAGATGCTTGTGTCATTTCTTTGGCATGAGATTGCTACGATAGATTGTAGGGAGTGTGTAAGATAGTCTAGAGGTCTGATAAGATAAAATAAGATAAGATTATTTTCTTAATGTCCACGAGTGACTAAAAAAGTAGGTCAATTAAACTCGAAACTACAACCAGTAACAACATACTGTGGGAGTGCCAAGGCTACTCCTGAATCTAAAGAGAATAAAGATGCAAGCAAGATAGTACGATTAAGTAACAAAAGAGAGCACTAATCATCATTAGGTATAGATGTAGAGGTAGAGTAGGGAGAAGAAGCATCTACAAACACATTATCACTGTGAAGGTGCCAATGATTTGCCTGATAATGTGATCAAGGAAGTGCCTAGGTTCGATAGGGCTTGCCTGGGTGATCCTAGGAGGAAACTGGAAGCAGTTAGTAGAAAGTTGTATTACAGTGATATGTGTTTGTGTATTACTATTTGTTGATTAATGAGAAGAATAAAGACCGTTTCTTCGAAAGGTTCATGGTACTTGTGAAATTAAAGCTTTTGTGGTGTGCACTCTGACCCACTGAGTGGTTGGCAATTGTTTAGGCAACCCCCAACTGTGCTTCCATCGTGGCATCAAAGCCATCCATATGGTACAAAGAGGAGCTTATTTTAGTTGGGGAAAAACATAAAAACATATAGAAAGGGGTCATGCATGAATGAAATAGAGGTGTAATTGCTGGTACCATTGCAAAGAAGGTGCAGCCACTGCGGCAAAGACTTGAGGAGTTGGAGGTTGCACAACAATGTGGAGGAGTCATGGAGATGATGGGTCAAAGGTAGTACTAGCAAAACAAGTGGAACAAGCTTTGGAGGAGAGAGTCATTCATGCATTGGCAAAAATGGGGAATAAGCCAAAGATCGATGCTTTTACCCACTCCAGGAGTCTAACTCTAGAGGAGTTGGTGGATAGGATTGTGGAGTTGGACTAGCATTTTGAGTTTGAGCAAATGGAAGATCTTGGATGTGTTAAATTTTCAAGCACCAAGGTAAGAGGACATGCCTCACTTTGGTAATATCATCTGCAGTAGGAGTGAGGAAGGGAAAATAGAAGATAAGAACTTGGAACAAGATGGTTTCCAAACTGAAAGTGAAGTTTTTTCCTTCTAATCACCAATAGAGCCTTTGTAAGAAGCTGTAAAACTTACAACAAAGAGATCTCCACGTGAAGGATTACACTGAAGAGTTCTACAGGGTAACAATAGAGTTGGCTACAATGAAGATGATGAGGAGATGGTGTCAAGGTCTATGAATGCACTGAAGATTACCATTCAAGATGAGCTGAGCTTGCATAGAATGCCCTTGGTAAGATAAGATAATTTTATTAATGTCCAACGAATGACCATAAAAGTAGGTCAGTGGGATTGAAGACTACAAGTATGAATACAATGTGGGAGTGCAAGCGCAGCTCCTAGATGTTGGGTTGTTATATTCTTTGCAGTGAAAGTCTAGTCGAGGTGGATCGACAATAGGTCGAAGGTCTAGGTGGATCGACAACGAGTCGAAGGTCAAGAGGGTCGACTGAGTAAATTCGAAGTCGAAGTCGAAGATATCGACAGCAAGTCAACTGACAAGACATCAAAGTGCGGGCGTGAGACCACTGACTAGAGACCGAATGAAGGCCGACTGGTAGTGGATTGTAACTGAATCATGGGATTTGCGGGATTTGTAGCGAATGATATGCATGGATCTATAACCGTTTTTAGGCTCAAATCTTTAGGGTTTTGCCTATTGTAAAGCTTATAAAGAGGCGTGTTGTAACACTGTAAAGACTAATCGTAGAATGCACTTGTGCGGGTTAATGCATGTGTAATTGTAGATTGTTGGTCATGCATATGTAAGCCAAATTGGCTACATCGTTGTTCTTGCGCAGGTAAGAGGGATGATGTCGATTGTCTTAGATGTGGACCAAGGTTAGACATGTAACCTTTTATTTTGATTGAATAAAACAACAAGAGAGCATAGCATTGAAAGGAATGTTGGTTTTTCCCGGTTAAGGGTTCCAGGGTAAAATCTCAGTGTACTCTGTGATTACTTATTTCATTTATGTTCTTGATTAAATTCTTCTTCTCTTCTGCTAGGATTAGTGTGGAAGTGTCTTTCATTTCTTGACATATGGTATCAAAGCTTAGGTTTTCCCTGACAAGTCAGTGATCAGAGCGGTGCTATGCTTTGGCGAGTATATCAGATCGTGCTTTGCCAATCTTGAATCTAAGAAATGAACCCTAGGTACAGTAAGAGTCGTAAGTCATAAATTGTATTAAAGATCGTGGTAAAGAATGATAAGCAGTTTCATAATAGAGATAGAAAAATTCAATGGCCAAAATTTTGAGCTTTGGAAGCTTAAAATGGAAGATCTTCTTGTGGATTGAGAACAATGGACAACAGTGTCCATGTACCCAATCGAAAAGCATGTCAACGGAAGAATGGGAGAAACTCAAAAGAAGAGTAAGAAGTACGATTTGGCTTTGTCTTGCAGATTCGGTGTTGTTAAATGCCTCAAGTGAAGATTCAGCCAAGAAACTGTGGGACAAGATAGGAAACCTATACTAGTCAAAATCTTTGGTAAATAAGTTGTTTCTCAAAAAGAAACTGTATCTTATGAGGATGAGTGATGGAAGTTCGGTGACTGAGCATTTAAATGCGTTTAATACCGTGTTACGCCAGTTATCGTCTATGGATATTAAGATCACTGATGAGGAGAAGTGTATCGGCCTATTATGTTCTTTGCCAGACTCCTGGGATAGCTTAGTCATGGTTATTGGGAATAATACAACCACATTAGCACTAGAGGATGTGGTTGCTTCTCTGTTGTCAAAAGAAATAAGGAAGAACATGGAATGATCGACCAAAGATGCTCTGGTAGTGAGAGGTTGACCGATAGACAGAGATAAAGGTACATTCTTGAGTAGAAGGTTCAAGTCAAAGGGTATATCTAAATCCTCAGTTCAGTCGACGCAAAGATGCTAGAGATGCGGTAAAGTTGGGCATTATAAAAATGAATGTAAGTCGAAGGCAACAAAAGTCAGTGTTGGATTCGACGAGACACAATCGACTGAGATAAATACGACATCGGACAAGAGAGGTGATGTGTACCTGGCTTCGACCAGTACACAGTCGGATCAAGATGTTTGGTTGATCGAATCAGGAGCAGCCTATCATATGAAACCACATAAAGAATGGTTCTGTGAATATGAACGATATGATGGGGGTGATGTGTTCTTGGGGGATGACTCGACAACCATAATTTTCGAATGGTGAAGATTCTGAATGACACTGCAAGATGGGAGGAAAAGAACCCTTCCATGTGTGCTACACATTCCGGGTTTGGTAAGAAACCTAATATCTATCAGCAAGATGAGTGATGCAGGTGTGCATACTCTGTTTCAGAAGGATTCGTGCAAGATGGTCAGAGGTGCGATGGTCTCAATGAATAGAGTTTGGATTGTTACCCTATACAAGTTGTTAGGGAATGTCAACTCGACTGGATGCAACATCATCGTTGCTCCTGAAATCGACTCGACTATGACTCAACTCGACTTTATGTCAACACAACTTGACTCGACTCGAGCCAAGTTGGTTCAAACCAACTTGACAAGACATGATGAGATCGACCCAACCAGGTTATGGCACAAGAGGATGGGACACATTGGAGAAAAAAGACTACGAGCCATGCAAAGCAAAGGTATGGTCAAAGGTTTTCCTGAATGTTGGTTAGAAGTCGACTTTTGTGAACATTGCATATATGGAAAACAAAGTCGGCGCGGTTCCCATCTGGAGAGACAAGGGAAAATGGGACTCTAGAACTGGTGCATAGTGATGTGTTTGGCCTAGTTACAATTCCTTCACTTGGAGGATCCCTGTATTATGTCTCCTTCATAGACAATTTTTCCAGGAAGACATGGATATATTTCCTGAGGAATAAATCAGAGGTTTTCGAGAGATTTAAGGAGTTTAAAGATCTTGTAGAAAACCAAACATAGAAGAGGATTATGTTGATATTATGGTAGTTGCGGGAGGTATTTACCTCCACGTGTAAATTTGACGAGAATAGAATACTCCGGGAAGAAAGAAGAAACCCTAATGAGTTGGCTAATAACCCTAGAAGACATGTCGGCTCAAAAGGATAACTTGTATTAGGTTATTAGCCTCCAAGAGAAGAAGTTGGCCAGAAGAAATAATATATACTGAACAGACAGATACCCAGAATGAGAAGTCGGCCCAGGAAGTTAGCCAGAATTACTATAAATATAGGAGGCCAATCTTCATTCTGGCAGGCAGTTTCAGATTTGTAGAGCAGCACTTGTGCGCACTGCAGTGCCTAGTTTTGTGCACAGGTTTGGAGGAGAGATGTCGTTGCACCTGCTGCAGCTAGCAGATCACGTTTGGCTTGGACTATCTCTTGGTTAGGGTTTGTACTATCTCATCAGCTCTTGTTGGTGCTCTATCCTTTGGGAATGGTGCACTATACTTTGTTTGGCTATCTAGCCTAGGGTTTGCTTCTGGAGTGATTCTCTGTCAAGGTTAAGGTGCTCAGAGGGTGGCTTCGGCCTATGGTTGAGTGACAATAGAGATATTGTCAATGGTAAAATGAGCACATTCATTCATATTCTAACAAGTTATGGGCCCACACCTCCTTCATTCAGTCTAACCGCTGGAAGAAAACATAGTCGTAAGGATATTAAGCTCGTTGAAGAACTGTCGCTAGGGTTTCTAGCAGGAGCAGTCACCATAGCACTGTCGCTAGGGTTACTAGGAGGTGCAGTTGTAGAAACCCTAATCCTCTCATTGAGGCACCTTAAGTGAAGGGATTGACCTAAGTTATGGATAGATTAGTGCGCCCTAGCCTAATGCATATCCTTGTACTCTCAGCAAGCCAAGACGTCAAGTTTGAGTTTTTGGTGAGATCTAGGGTTGACCAAGTCAAAGCAACCATGACTTACTCTATGAAGTCAGAAAACAACTTAGATAGAGCTTCTAACTTCAGAGCATGGAAGACAAGTATTGACCTCATCCTTGCCAAGAATAAAGTGTTGAATATCATGAAAGGAAAGATCATGAAACCAGAGTTTGAAGAAGGAAAAGAGAAGGAACCACATAACGTTGCAGTTATGGAGAAGTTCAAAGACGGTGACATCAATGCTATGAGTATCATAGTGGAATCTATAAAACACCACTTGATACCCTACATCTCCCATCTTGACTCATCGAAGATGTACGATGCCCTAACAAACCTCTTCTCAGTCAGAAACATTGGACAAATAATGAGTCTGAAGAATGAGCTCCGTGACATGAAGATGAATGATGATGACAACATAACATCATAGTTTGTGAGAATCTCTCAGTTAAGAGATCAACTACAAGCTATTGAATAAATCATTGCAGAGAAGGAATTGGTAAACATAGTACTCAATGGTCTTCCCAAGACGTGGGATGCATTTGCCACAAGCATGAACACAAGGAAGGAGTATCCTACATTTGAAGAACTTTGGACTTGTTGTGCTCAAGAAGAATCCAGGATCAATGAAAAAGAGAAGCCCCAAAAGAAGTACGATGATCAAGCCTTCATAGCAAGATTCAAGAATTTCGGGAACAAAAGGAAGTTTGGTTCAAAGAGGAAGACAAATCAAGAGAAAGATATTTCATAAATACAATGCTTCAACCGTCGAAAGTATGGTCACTACAAGAATCATTTTCCCGAGCTAAAGAAAAGGAAGGAGAAACATGATGCATCAGTTGCCGAAGAGAAGGAACCTACAAAGAAGATTAAGCAGGATGAAAGAGACTTCTTCTTCTGAAGGTAACAATACTCTTCTTATTTCTTGTGCATATCTTGTTTGCATAGTCTCTGTACATATCTTGTATATCTATCTCTTAGAAGATAATATGTTCCAAGAAGAACTATACTTATGGAAGAACAACAAAATAATGATTTCTATCATTATACAAGTCAGATAATACACATGAAAGGATGAAATACATCAAACAAATCATGCGGAAGCAATTACAAGATAAGACGAAATCAGAATCAATCATGAAGAGACTTAGAAGAAGCAAAGATAGAAAGAAGTCAGCAATCAAGAGAAAATTGGAGAAAGTCTTATGACGTTTGACAGAAGAATAATAAGATGGAAGCGTGGACTCTGTTAGATGGAGGGGGTCGATTATATAAGGATGCAAATGGAAGCGCGGAGTCTGTTAGACGAAGAGAGCCAATTATATGCACTTATACATGAAGAAAGGATTAGGAGGGAGCTAATCCTATGATCCATTGAAGATGATGAAATATATATCCATGATAGCATCCATGAAAGACAGTACGTGTTTAGTTCAACCTCAGAAGAAGTCTTCTTCTAAGAGAAGCCTTAAAGTATCCCCGGTTTTCCATCCACATCCATGATTCTATAATGAAAGGAAGAAGTGGAATCTTTTGGGCATGGAATCTATCAGAAACTCCATGGACCCAAGAGCTAAAGAAAAACATTAGGAAGAACATGAAGATTTCAAGAAAGGAAGAGAAGCTAGAACAACCAATCATTAAGAATCACAAGATTACCTGCTTGATATGAACTCACTAAAAGAAATCAAGCAGAGGAACTGAAAGTTGTGATGAAGAACAATGTATATATGCAAGCATTGCAAGATATGGAACTAGAGGTTCTCCCAGATGGAGGGAGAATACTATGACGATTACTTGTTCCAGTAAACCAGACAAACCTCTACATGAGTCATTATATCATCCGCAATATCCATGGGTTGGAGCTCTACATCAGATGAATGCAAAGATTGTTCTCCGGAGCAATTGAACAAAGAGCGTATGAAGAGAAACCTCAAGGCTTTGAGGTATACCAGAAAGAGACCCTTGTATGTAGATGGAAGAAGACAACTTGGTGGAGAACCTCCAATGCACAATAGAAGCATGGTGAATATTTTCTATAACAAAGATATTGTATCAAGATGATTACTAAGAAGATCAGATCTCATGATGATAGAAGAAGTGCCACATGGATATGTTCCATTTTTCCAACAATGATATAATTTATTGATCAGAGCTACATGAAGCCTTCAGAGAAGACGGGTGTTCTAGAACGAAGTACATTTTAAATCAAGCATTACATTATTCGTGATGAAGTCCAGAAAGGAGAAAGTGGTTCTCCAATACATATCTCCACAGATGAGCAGATAAGCAGACATTTTGATAAAGCTTATGTTCAAGATGAAAGAGTTTGCATACTCAAGCTGGAGCTCATGGAGACGACTTCTTTATTGAAAAAGGAAGAGATGACTCCGATGTTGGGAGGGATCATTGATGTATTATTGATTGATGGATATGATGAGCAGATACTT
The DNA here is from genome assembly GCA_009831015.1 of Picea engelmannii. Taxonomy (NCBI): domain Eukaryota; kingdom Viridiplantae; phylum Streptophyta; class Pinopsida; order Pinales; family Pinaceae; genus Picea; species Picea engelmannii. The sequence goes on along the minus strand of ML781215.1, from coordinate 278,520 downwards.
TCCAGTTCGGAAAGTGGATTGAGATTTTTGACAGACAGACATTTTCCAGTTCAGAAAATGGTCCAGATTGTTGATGTACCATAGACAATGACTTCCCATTGTGGTTAACATGGGGATTGGTCTAGGGAAGTCTCTCTTCTTGAGGGTTACTCAAGAAGACTAGCCCGCCTCGCCGAACAACGACTTTCCATTATGCTTAACATGGGGAGTGGTATGTTTTGGAGGTTGGTGCAGGACAAACATTTCCTCTTGTGGTTAACATGGGAAATGGTCTGAACAGTGATTCCTTAGGGCGGATTCATTCTCTCCAGGTTGCACTTTGTTTAGTACCAGAGGAATGGCCCAGGGTGGGTAATGGTCCAGGTTCAGCAATCAGGGACATACATTCCTTAGGGTAGAATCATTCTCTCCAGGTTACACTTTGTTTAATGTCAGAAGAATGGCCCAGGGTGGGGAATGGCCCAGGGTGGGGAATGGTCCAGGCTCAGAAATTAGGAAAGTTATTCTTCTTTGCTTGAGAAGAATAGTTCAGATAGCTCATCATTGATGTTTTACCTTCTGAGGGTAGATGCTCTTCAAATATCTCACAGATGTGAGTGGAAGAATGGCCTAGATGATTCAGTTTATATCATAACATTGTTTCTGTGCAGGTCGATATCAGATGATTGTTATGAAGACCGTATGTCTCTAGAACAGTAGATGTATACTACTGTGGCAGATGTGTTCCATTGTTTGTGACTATACGTCACTGATCAAGTACATGTGTGCTACTTGGTGTGGTAGTGTACCACTGGATTGTAGTTGTGTACTACTATGGATAGACACAGTTGTGTTCTATTGAATTATATTGTTCTGATTTCCTTGAAGACTATCATCAGTGTTGAAAATGATTATCAGCTAGATGGATGATCAATGAATAGAGATTTCCCAGACAGAAAATGGTTCAGAACATTTATTCTTTTAGATTAGAAGAATGGCTCTTATGTCACTCTGTGGAGTGAGCATCATGTCTGATTACTCAGATAGAATATGGCTCTGAGAGATGATGTAGCTGATGACACTGATAGTGATGATGGTGCTCATGATCTAATCATGAGATATTCTAGACGACTATGTTGATGCTACCGGGTGAATGGTATGTTTGTGCTCAAGACCATTACCTGTAATACCTCCCTAGCTAGGAGGGAGTGTTGATATTATGGTAGCTGCGGGAGGTATTTACCTCCATGTGTAAACCTGATGAGAATAGAATACTCCAGAAAGAAAGAAGAAACCCTAATGAGTTGGCTAATAACCCTAGAAGACATGTCGGCTCAAAACAATAACTTGTATTAGGTTATTAGCCTCCAAGAGAAGAAGTTGGCTAGAAGAAATAATATATACTAAACAGACAGATACCCAGAATGAGAAGTCGGCCCAGGAAGTTAGCCAGAATTACTATAAATACAGGAAGTCAGTGTTCATTCTGGCAGGCAGTTTTAGATTTGCAGAGCAGCACTTGTGTGCACTGCAGTGCCCAGTTTTGTGCGCAGGTTTGGAGGAGAGATGTCGTTGCACCTGCTACAGCTAGCAGATCACATTTGGCTTGGACTATCTCTTGGTTAGGGTTTGGACTATCTCATCAACTCTTGTTGGTGCTCTATCCTTGGGGAGTGGTGCGCTACCCTTTGTTTGGCTATCTAGCCTAGGGTTTACTTTCAGAGTGATTCTCTGTCAAGGTTAAGGTGCAAGGAGGGTGGCTTCGGCCTATGGTTGAATGAAAATAGCGATATTGTCAATGGTAAAACGAGCACATTCATTCATATTCTAACAGATTAAAGTGCATAGGATTGACAATGGTGGTGAATTCTGTGGAAAGGAATTTGATCAATTATGTAAGCAGTGTGGCATATCACGTCAAAATACCACACCATATACCCCACAACAAAATGGAGTTGTCGAGAGAATGAACAGAATGTTGATGGATAAGACAAGGAGCATGCTTAGTGGTGTTGGGATCGCACAAGAATTCTGGGCAGAGGCAATTGAACCTGCAAGATATCTGGTAAATATCTCTCCTTCGTCAGCACTAGTCGACACAACTCCAAATGAGGTATGGTCTGGTAAGAAGCCTTTGATGGCACATCTCAAAGTATTTGGTTGTGATGCATTTGTGCATGTTCCCAAGGAAAAGAGGAGCACGCTAGACAAGAAGGCAGTCAAATGTATTTTCATCGGATATAAAGAAGGGATGAAAGGATATAAACTCTGGGATCCTACATCAAGGAGAAAAGTGTACAGTCGAGATGTGGCCTTCAGAGAAGTCAGAGGTAAGTCTGAGCTTGAGGAAGTTGTTTAGAGCGAGAATGATCTTGATACGGTGCAGTTTGAACTGAGGAATGAAGAATATGATTGAGATGAGTCAACTGAATCTGAGGAAGAGGTGGTACAAGTGACTCTAGTGGTAATAAGGTAAGAAAGAATAAGAAAACTAGTTGGTAGGTATAGTTCATTCGACTTCCGTTCCCCATTCATGCTAACTGCCATCGACGATGAGCCCAAGTCGGTCGGTAAAGAAGTTGACTCAGCAGAGGGTAAACTTTGGAAGGATGCCATGGTCGAAGAGATGGAATCCTTGTACAAGAATGAGACATGGGATTTAATCAATTTACCTAGTGGAAGGAAGCTTGTAGGTAGAAAGTGGGTGTTCAAGAAGAAGATGAATGCCATAGAACAAGTCGAGAAGTTCAAATCTCATCTGGTAGTGAAAGGTTATTCCCAAGTCGAGGGAGTTGACTTCGGTGAGATTTTTTCTCCTATTGCAAAACTAGCTTCCATTAGAGTACTAATGTCTCTGGCTGCAGCATTCGATCTGGAGATAGAACAGATGGATGTGAAGACAACGTTCCTACATGGGGACCTGGAAGAGGAAATCTACATGAAACATCCTGAAGGATTTGTAGTAAAGGGAAAGCAAGAGTTGGTGTGCTAACTCAAAATATCCCTTCATGGTCTAAAGTAATCGCCAAGGATGTGGTACTAGAAGTTTGACACATACATCCTTAGTTTGGGATTTGTGAGAAGCAAAGTTGATCATTGCATATATTCTAAGGAAAAAGGTGGATGTTTCATATATGTAGTTTTGTATGTCGATGACATGTTTTTGATTGGAAACAACATGGACGCAATAAAGGAGGTGAAGAAGTAGTTATCCTCCAAGTTCAACATGAAGGATCTCGGTGCAGATAACTTCATTCTGGGAATGGAGATCAAGAGAGATCGAGCCGCTAGAAATCTTTGGTTGAATCAGTCGAAGTATATTGAAACAATTTTGAAACGGTTCAACATGCAGGATTGCAAACCAATGAAGGTGCCAATTCTTGTGGAAGCAAGGCTTACTACTGAGCAGTGTCCAAAGAAACAGGAAGAAATAGAGGACATGACATTTGTTCCCTATGCAAGTGGTGTTGGTATTTTAATGTATTTGATGGTCTGCACTCGACCAGACATTGCCCATGCAATGGGAGTGTTGAGAAGGTACATGTCGACACCTAGAAAGGAGCACTAGACAACTGTCAAGAGAGTGTTCAGGTATTTCTGTGGCAAGAAGAACTATACTATATGCTACCAAGGAAGACCTGGAGGTGACAGTGGTAAAGTAGATGTACATGGCTTTGTCAACGCCGACTGGGCTAGAGATCTAGATCAACGGAGTTCAACCAACGGATATGTATTCAAATTGTTCGGTGGATCAATAAGCTGGATGAGTAAGCGATAGGCAGTCATAGCCTTGTGAACAACAAAAGTTGAATACATGGTGGCCACTCATGGAAGCAAAGAAGCAGTATGGATTCAAAGGTTGTGTTTAGGAATCGGGTTTGAGCAGAGAGCTATGAAGGTAAATTGTGATAGTCAAAGCGCAATATTTCTGGCAAAGAACCTTGCTTATCATTCAAAGACTAATCACATTGATGTACAATACCATTTTGTGAGAGATATGGTGGAAAGTAACAAAGTGCTACTGGAGAAAGTAGACATGTTGGAAAACTTAGTAGACTTGTTGACCAAGTCTATGAGTGTTGTGAAGTTCTCTTGGTGCAGAGAGGCAATGGGAATTGTTTCCCTAGGTCTGTGAATGAAAGTTCATGAATCTCATGTTTCAACAAAGAAGACAAGTGGGAGAATATTGGGTTTTTATATTCTTTGCAGTAAAAGTCTAGTCGAGGTGAATCGACAACAGGTCGAAGGTCGAGGTGGATCAACAACTAGTCGAAGGTTGAGAGGGTTGGTCGGGTAAAGTCGAAGTCGAAGATATCGACGATAATTCAACCGACAAGAGGTCGAAGTGCGGGCGTGAGACGACCGACTAGAGACCGAATGAAGGCTGGCTAGTAACACGACTTCGAGTCCACTGTAACAGAATCCCGAGATTTGTGGGATTTGTAGCCAATGATATGCATGGATTTGTAACCATTTTTGGGCACAAATATTTAGGGTTTTTCCTGTTGTAAAGCCTATAAAGAGGCATGTTGTAACACTGTAAAGGGTAATCGTAGAATCAACTTATGCAGGTTAATGCATGTGTAATTGTAGGTTGTTGGTCATGCATATGTAAGCCGAATAGGTTACAAGGTTGTTCTTGCGCAAGCAAGAGGGTATGATGTTGATTGTGTCTTAGGTGTGGACCAAGGTTAGACATGTAACCTTTTATTATGATTGAATAAGACAACAAGAGAGTAGAACACTCAAAGGAATGTTGGTTTTTCTCGGTTAAAGGTTCTACAGTAAAATCTTGGTGTATTGTGTGATTGCTTGTTTCATTTATGTTCTTGATTAAATTCTTCTTCTCTTTTGCTAGGATTAGTGTGGAAATGTCTTTCATTTCCTAACACTAGATAATGCCAAAAATAACATAAATAAATAATCCTACAGTAGTACAACCTCAAAACACATGTATATAGTCGTGACAAATGTACGGTGATCCAAAATATAAGTATGTACAAGACCACGAACAACTCAAGAGTCTATCAAGAGAGAGAGGTTTGATGACGAGGTTAATGATGTCAAGGTCTTCTGGGTCTGATGGTCGAGGGTGAGGGGGATAAACTAGGAACTAGATCATTGTCAGAGTCCTTATGAATTGTCGGGGGGTCAGACTGTATAATCCTTGGGAGGGATGTAGGAGCGAAGGATACTCCTAACATCCAACGCTGAAAGAAAGAAACTCTGGATAGATCTTTAGCTGCTCCTTTGAATCTGGGAGGTAATTTGATGGACGGGAGGTGCCTTGCTTTGGATTCGTCTAGAATTGATCCCTCTAACTTTTTGAGGATGTATGGACTGGTGTACATTTTGACACCTCTGAACTGATATCGATGATAATGCTCTGTCTCCCAGAGGGGGAGGCTGAGGAGAGACACAAGGTATCACCAATCTATTGTTTAGTGCAATCTGGGACTTTGCATGCCGCTTGTTATATATATATATATATATATATATATAAAGTGAAAAGAAGAGAAGAGAAAAACTCTCAAACCCTAAGAGGAGACTGTAAGATTGCTTTGTACTTTCTGAAGTAAAAAGATATTGTGATGAAGTAATTTTGTATCTGTAAGTTTGTCTATTTTTTAGAAGGAGTTTAAGATTCTATTTTAAGTTCCAAGTTTCTCTTCTAGGAGTCATAGTGCAAATTGTGCACAATGTCAACGCAATGAGTGCGCATTCACACCTTTTGAAGGTCCAAAGCTCAGAAGAGAGAGTGAAAAACTATACAGAGTGAAATGTTAAGGCGACCTTTTAAAGTCTAGAGCTCATGAGGGAAGCGCAAGTGAGCTTTGGAGTTCATTCAATAAGTGAAGAAACTTAGGAGAAAAAGTGTGTGTAGAGTTTCAAGTGGGGACTCAAGGAGTGAAAAAAACCTTGTTTAAGAACTGGTGGATGAGATCTGCTCATGAGGAATCGAATTCCCCACAACCGTTCAATCAGACTAGAGGAGTGTGCTCGTTAAACCTCGATTCCTTCGAACTTCATCACTTCGACGGTTAAGAACAGTTAGTGTTGTCAAGAGGTGAGGAACCTGTTGAGCGCTCAACACACCCTAAAATATTTTATGAAAAAAATTTCTCTTTTAGGTACCACTTGTTTTGTTTTGGTCTGCATTCTGAATTGAGTTCGTTGTGGAGGGATCGCTAATTTCATTTTCATGTCTTATCATTGATCAAGTTGGATTTATTTGAATCTGTCAAAGTGAAATCTTTGAGTCTAGAAAGAACTTGGCATTTGAACTAAGAATCTGCAGCTAAAATTGTGACCCCCACGCTTATGTTCGGCGTCGACAAAGTCCACGCAAGTTTCATGACCACATAGTAACAGTAATCACCGATCGTCGATATATCATCGACATCGGTAAAAAACAAAGTAGATTTGTGTTGTTTATTCACAAATAAGACTCAGGAAATGGTCGATGTTACATCGACATCAGCGAAATTTGAGAGGGCTAAACATTGATATGGACCATGATGAACCTCCGATAGTCAATTATTGATGCATTTGTGTGGGGTCGGTAAAATCTCAAAGAGTTAAAACATGAAAAAATTTCGCATTAGCACATCGTCGATCACCAATCCTCGATGCATTTTTCGGCATCGAAAATTTTTGAGGGGGTTAATCCGAGAACGCTTGTTTAAACTTATCATTGATCCTTGATCCTTGATATTTTTTGGCATCATCAGGGTAGGACATGTTAATACACTTATCTAATGAAAATCCTCGATTCTGAATAACACGATTAAGCGAAGACGCCAATCTCAAACACCATGTGTCTCTACTGTGTAGGCATTTCGTACGGCTTAGTTTCATCCCGAGTTATCTTAGGTTTCCCCGTGTCCTAGTCACACTTCCAAGTCAGCTTTTCCACATCAGCTTTGTATGGAAATATGGATCGGTGTCGGAGTTTTTTCCAAGAGGTATTAACAAACATTGTCCAAGGAAAAGCGTTGACTCCTGATCCACTCGATAAATTAGCAATGATTGGACGTTTTCAACACAAAACAAGATCGAATTCTGCCATTTAATATGCCAATTAATGTTTCTCTCTGCATACTTTGCTACCCCGTGCACCGATCAAACAATGAGAATTTGAAATCGCCAATGAACTACATTATATCCCACGCCTGCGTCGCCAACCTACGATTGGATTTAAATCTCAAGCATAACGCGGATCTAGCGACAAATTTTGTAGAACCGCACCTACACCATGAATTTAATAACTAATGCGACAAGGTAAGTATTATCTCCATTTAAATCACTAAGACAGCTTCAAACACCTCCATTCTGCACACAAGTTTCTTATTTCCAGAGCAGCCGAAGAAGCGAAGAGAGTGTCTCAAGAATTGCGTTTGATTCTCATAATTTCAAAAAAAAAGGTTAAGCTAGTGCGAAGAAGAGGTATATGTTAATTTTATCATTTCGCGGTTGTATTTTTTATGTATCAGCATCCTATCTACAACACGGTGTCTAACATTGTTATCTCTGCAGGAAAAAATGCCTCCAAGGAAGCCAACAACCAGACGCTTGCTAAGGGCACCAAAATTGAAGGATGCAGAGGTCGGTGAAAGGTCTTCTCTCGACGTTGCGAGGCAGTTGGAATTTTCCCCCCAGAGCGGAACCGATCATCAAGACATCGACTAAGAAGGCCTTTGCTCATCCCTCTGCTTTCAACAATACCAAAGCTCCCACTGGATCAAAAATAATGCTCCCACAATGGGGAGATGTGTTCAATAGAATCAACAGGGAAGATTACCTGAAGTTTATCCCACACAACAACCCGGATGTAAGGGTGCTCGATGACCAGGTTTTTCCGAATATCCGACAGTCGTGCTTGCATATGGTAGCCTACTAAACTCCATTATTTCCCTACATTGAGACTCTGAGTTGGATAATCGATCATGCAGACCTGCAGAAGTGCAGAAGTGCCTAATCAATGATGAGAATGGCTGATGTGTAGGATTTTTTCTTTCGACAGAGGTCCAAAAATATTACAAGATCGAGGACTCAAAGGAGCGGTTGAACACAGAATTTGTGGTGAAGTTTTATGAATTCCATGACACTAGCCGATTGATGGCCTCCTGGTGGAAGGAAGACAAGAAATTTACAAACCAGAGCAATGACTGGTATGGGACAAAAAATCTGAGGGAGCCATATATCTACTTAATGGCTCTAATTTGTCGGTTAAACGAGGAAAAATATTGTGTAGAGTTCTCAGAGGCATGGATGCCCCTGACATACATTGTGGCTATTTCCGGGAGTAGTTTCAATTGGGGAGAAATAATCTCCAAGCAATTGAGAACCAGTATATTGCAGGCTCAGTCACCTAAGGAGGGAGAAGTGCTCGCTTTTCACATGGCCTCATATGTGCTAGATGTTATCTGCGCAATGAATGTCTTCGTCAGTATGAATCTGATCTAGAACGTCACAGAGCTTCCTGTACATGTCTACTTCAACATCCTATGGGAAAACATTTACAAGAAGTCTTATGCTCACATTTGCGATGAATTCATTGCTCGAATTTATTTCATTATATTCAAAAAATAATGTCCAAGATTTTCTCCAGCAGCCAAGAAAATGATTTCGAAAGTAGGCCATTGGTACCTAGATGAAACCACAACCTATATCAGGGTGTTCAGGGCCACCGGAGCACCACATTTTCTCCCCACTCACTTCCCAGACCTGCTCGTCGTAGGATAAATATGTTACTAGACCATCTTGCACGGCTTAACGCCACTTTGGTTAAGGAAAAAAAACAAACATTCATACTCTATGGTTTCCATGTAGAGTTTTGTATACTGAAGGACACTGCTGAAGATAAACAAGAGGGTTTGAATCAGCTAGAATATAGGTTCCTGACAGGTCGGTTTCGCAAGCATGACCTTAAAGGCCTGGTTCTTAAACATGAGTCACAAGTCTCTTCCTTCTGGCCATACGCACATGATAAGTTTGACGACGATATTTTTACAGAGTGTGCTCAAGATTGGGAGGAGGTACTACAGAGAAAAGATAACCCGAACATGACTAGGTTCAAATATATGAGTATGGATGAGCAAGTCGAAACGATAGAACAGTCGGCTCAAGAATCTCTCAGGGTTAGAGAAGAAAATAGAGCATCAAAATCCATAAAAGCACAAAGGAGGGGGTTGTTGTTACTAGGAGCCCAAAGAATCATCGACCAACTAGAAAAATATCCTCAACTAGTAGAAATGACGAGGATCACCCTGGCCAACCCAATCACAATTAGAGAGGAGATAAATGTATAAGAGTCAATACAACTGGAGGAAACCACCGGTCTCGAAAATCCCATAGTTTCATCACCATGGGCCATATCATCGGTGACCATTCCAACCCAATATGAGATTCCAAGAACACCAGGTGAAACGGGTGTGCCTAATCCCCTGTTTGATCTAATAACCATCTATGATGATGAAGAGATTTTGGAGGTCTCACTTGTAACTCTGATACCAACTACATAGGAGAAATAAATAGAGGGAACATCTACTCCAAGTCTCGATGCATCAATTCCAAACCCTTTGAAGGGCGTCCACGAGGCCGAAAGTATCTTAGACACTGAACATCCCGACCTATCGAGGACCCCGAAAGACAGCTCCAGGGAAGAGCCAGGTTCAGGTGGGAAAAAAGATGAATTGCAACAGCCAAAGACCAACACCTCAACAGTCGATCTTCAAGTATGGGGCCTATCACTGACTCTTCAATTCTGGTTGATACCTCACCAGATGATGAAAACTAGATGAAGGTCAAGCCATTGGAACATATGGAAGAAGTACAAGAACCAGTCCTAAAGCAAATACATACAACAGGAAGCTTGGGCAACACTTTGACTTGGGGAGAACAACAAATCCCTGAGCCCATTGATGAGGTCATCGATATATAGGCAATTTCTTATGACAGAAAGAGGAAAGATGTCATGAGGAGGACCACCAAGAAAAGAAGACTCACGCTGGATAGCTCGATTCTCATCACCACGAAAGAGAATTTGTTCAACATAGAACACACAAAGACATCTGAGCTCATCGATGCAGGGATGGCTATCGTTGATGCCACATTGGATCGAGCAAAGAGAGATGAAAAGGAATTGGCCGCCGCACTGAAGGAGCTATACCATTTGCGCCACTTGGAAAAATATTACCAAGACTCAATGCAGGCCACATTTTTTCTGAAGAGTGAGTTCCAAGATGGATATGAAAAGTTCAAAAGCGAAAGACATATTTTCACTCCATATGTATTCGATTATCAATAAGATACCCTTATGGAATTGGCAACCTGTAAGGACGTGTAGAGATGGTATGAAAAGGCATTCCAAGCTGTAGAACGAACTGACTACATCAGCACAGTGCAGAAGAGATGAGACGCAGAGGAGCGTGGAATTTGAGTGTTGATGGATAGCTACATCTCCTGGATCATGAAAGCAGTTGAATATTGAGTAAGTATGGCTCAGGAACCTCAACAAGAAATACAAAAGAGGTGGGACGAGTGTGAAAGAAGTTGGGAAAAAATCAATCGAGAGATGAGAGACATTGGCCTCCTAGAGTTCGGCTCACCCGAAGACTTTGTCGACTTGCATGACATAGTCAAACGACATGCATAACATGACTCAACATGGGGAGTGGAGATCGCATAGGTGGCAAGCATGATATCGGGTCAAATGCAGAAGTTTATGGAACATTCGATCAAGGCTCGTGCAGTTCTGCAACGTTTAAGTACCAAAGTCATCAAATATAGAGAACGTGCAGTAGAAGTGAAGGAAACCCTTTCAATAATTGTATCTCAATCACTGTTGAAATACCAACAAGTTAATGTATTATTACTAGACTTGTAATAGGTGTGAATATCGTTGTCTGCATGATAGAGAATGAGGGTTATCCCAGGTTCATCCTTCTTCAGTAGTTAAGAATCCCTTCTATCAGTCTGTTTATACCATCACACCTTACTTTATCAGACTCATCTAATAAAAGGAAAAAACAAAAAAGAGAATGTTTAATCTGAAGGAGGAACTTTCACAGAAAGGTATCCTGTCAATCATTAAGTAAATCCCATCGATAAATTAGCTAGATCAAAAGATCTGGAGAACCATTCCACTCATCAAACGCTGCAGAGTCTAATTGGGCCTCTAAGGCGGGTTTGGTTCCTACTATTGATTTAAATGGATATTGGTCCCCTCAAAAGAATTGGCAATAGAAGGAGGGCATGAATGAATAAATGGCTAACAATATTTTTGATAATATATTTCACATAGCCTACATATTCAAAACATCCCACATGCATGGCTAGTCATTCTCAAGTAGCCCGCATACAAAGAGTACTCCCGAAATGAGTAACTCACCTCAACACAAGGAAGAACACCTATTCCATGAAATACCTTACGCTTTTCCCCACGAGGAGTTGGACCAATTCAAAAGAATCACAAGAGCTTATGCTCAGAAAAATGGATCGTTACCCTTAGCCTCGTTACTTCCTCGTAGAAAAAAAGTAAGCAGACCAATAGTCGATACCCCAGACTAGGTTTTTGTTCACAATAGAAGACCTGATATATTTTTCCCTCACTGAGATCAAACAACCCCTTAATATGATCCCCGAAACACCAGTTGGTAACTACTCTCAGCCTGACGATTTCAAATCTAACGAGGAAGGGTTTAACTCGGATCGATCAGTTTCAGAATAGGACGACATGGAGGACAATAACAGTAATAATGAAGAAATGGGCAATCCACCTCCAAATAATCAACCTTGGTTGGTCAGAGATGCTCTGGAAATCCCAGGATGGGTACATAACCTCCCTCGACATCCAGAAAAATTACTTCCCAAATTCGATCCTGAAACATCTGGATTGTTGGAAGACCATATTAAGAAGTTCATACTAGCTATAAGACTGATGATCGTACAACATGAGGACGTAGTGTGTGGGTTTTTTCCCTATACCTTTGAGAATTCAACCTCTACTTGGTATTTTAACTTTCTTGTGGGGTCCATAACTAGTTGGATGAAGTTTCAAAAGGATTTATTAGACAAATTTGCAGAAGAAACCACCACAGGAGCTTTAATGGTTGAACTATTTGCAACCACCATGAGTTCAAAAGAGAAGGTTAAAGACTTCAATCAATGGTTTACCACTATCCTGAACACATTTTAACCCGAATCTAAACCTACTAAGGAGTTGCAAATTGATGTATATGTTAGTGCTCTCCCTACTTCCATTTCCATGTTTGTGAAACTGGTCGCCAAACATACCCTAGCAGAAAATTTTGAGGAAGCCAAAATGATTGAATTCCAAATGAAGGGATTCAAAGAGGGCCAAGTCTCACTAGTTAAGAAGGAAGTTAAACCTCCACCTAGGAGAGGAATTTTGTTGACTACACCCCCAATAAAACAAACAGAACAAGGTCCTGATCAAAAGGGAAGTGGGGACAAAGAAGACCTACAATGAATGATAAACAAATTGTCAAATGAAATCGTAGACATGAAAACAAGTGTCAAAGGCCCTATAAACCATTTGACACCTATAGACCCTATAATCGGGGAAGGAAACCAAGGTCAAAGGCCCTATAAACCCTTTTTTAAAATAAACCCACCTTTCAAAGCGATTGAACCTCCCCCGGCCAACTTAAACATCGACATGGGTAATGTAGCATCCGACTCTTTCTTCACGTACCATTAAGAGAAACATTCTGAAAGAGATTTCCCCCAATGGGTGCATGCTATGAATTTAATGGCCAATCGGTTCCTAGACAAAGTTTCTCTTACCGAGAAATCAAGTGGATCAGCGGTGAACATCGTCGATCATGAAGAAGTTTAGTTGTCGGAAGAAACAACCATGTTGAAGTGGGATCATGACTTGTCGATGCCTCTTGATGATGTATTTGAAGTTCATGAACCAGCCGCCAAGGTTTTGGCGGTGCAAATGCGAAGTAAGCGTCAACAGGTCTCAAATGACCTTATCACTATCCAATCTTCGAGGGGAAAACAAACAGTCGATCACTCAAAAGCACCTTTTTTCTCCCAAAGAAATCATATAAACATGCATACACGGGAGTCACCCAAGTTGGACTACAACATAGTAGATGACTTAAAGAAGTTGAAGGCTAATGTGTTGGTCATGGACATGTGTAGAATTCCCCAGCAAAAGGACTTTCTGCTACAAGCCTTAAGGTGAATAGAATCCCCTATAAAAAGAACTGACCTAGGTGAGGTCCCATCTCCCACATATCTAAAGAACAAACCAAATGTAAACGCTTGCTCTGTAGACAAAAGAGGAAAGAATTGTGTCCCACCTTTCCTTTTAACGTTTGAAGTCTTCAACAGAAACCTGCATAATTGTTTAGTCGATTCAGGGGCATCCTCCAATGTCATGTCATTGTCAATATGCAAGAAATTGAACGCAATTCCACTCAAAAGTGATAAACACATTATACAACTAGACATAACTCAAGTAAAAGTTATTAGGGAACTTAAGGATGTCATGATTAGAATGGCTACACACCTGAAATGTGTTCAAGTAATTGACATTATTGTAGTAGATATATAGGAAGCTTATGGATTGTTACTTAGTCGAGATTGGTCTGAGAAATTGAATGGATACTTTAGCACGGTGTAATATACCAAATATAAAAAGTATGCAGAAAAGAAATGAAATGCTAGAAATGGCAGAATAACAACAATATAACCAGAACAATCACCACAATAACACTGAAATGATATAAGAATAACAACAGAAATAACACTTTGATTCTGAGAGCAATGTTCACGGGCCTCTTCGAGGGGGAAACCTCCAGTTGAGAAGAGCTCTATTACAATAATATCCAAGCTAGGGTTCTCATACCCTCGACTCCTATCTATACTAAATATGTCTATCAAAAGAAGCATCTAGAGAAAGATCCTTCTAGAAGCAGAATCTTCTATTAGGTCTTTTTACATTCAACTTATTCTATTTTATTGCAAGGCCTTATTAATATTGACATGTATTACATCCAAATATATTTTTCTACCTATGTGCGGGTTAGGACCCTAACATGTCCTCCCCCTTAAAAATAGCATTGTCCTCAAGGCTTGAGATGTGGAAACTATTGCAGAATGGTAGTTGGTTTCCAAGTGGCATCTGCTAGAGTTGTATCTTTCCACTGGACTAACACTTCCTTGATGGTTCTCTTACGCAGGCGACGCTCATGCTGGTCCAAAACTTCTTGTGGTTATAGCCAAATGGATTATTCTCCGTCTAACTCGGGAAGGTTGGTTTGAATTTGGAACTTAGTTCCAATCACCTTCTTTAAGCATGAAACATGAAAAATAGGATGTAGCTTAGAATGACTAGGCAAAGCTAACTGATAGTCCACCTGTCCCACACACTTGAGAACGGTATAAGGACCATAAAACTTGGGCACTAGCTTATGACAATGCTCAACCTTGAGGGAATTTTTCTTGTAAGGTTGTAGTCGAAGAAACAATTGATCCCCTTCTGCAAATTGATGTTCAAAGTGACCTTGATCTGCTTTTTTCTTCATGTGATTCTGTTCCATGACCAAATTCTCTTTGAGGGTACGGAGAATAGCCTCGTGAACTGTAAGCGTTTGGTCAACCGCCTGGACCTTCGAGACACCTGGTAAGTATGAGAGAACTGAAGGTGGATTTTGTCCATATACCACTTTAAAAGGAGTCATATGTGTAGTTGTATGGTATGAAGTGTTGTACCACCATTCAGCTAGGGGTAACCATTGAGCCCACTGATTTTTATTTTCCGAGGAAAAACAACTCAAATATGTTTCCAAACACTTGTTGAAAACTTTTGTTTGAGCATCAGTCTGGGGATGATAAGTCGTGTTGAGATGCAATTGGGTGCCTTGTAGCTTGAACAGTTCTTGCCAAAAATTGATGGTGAAAGTTGGGTTGCGAGAAACAATAGAATGTGACATGCCATGAAGCTTGAATACCTGATCCATGAAAATTTGAGCCACCGTGGATGCTGTAAATGAGTGTTGAAGAGCACAGAAATGAGCATACTTGGAAAGGCGGTCAACAACAACCATGATGACTGATTTATTTCCCGATTTGGGTAAGCCTGTAATAAAATCCATAGAGATATCCCTCCAAATAGCAAGTGGAATCGGAAGTTGTTGTAGTGTACCCGAAGATTTGACTGTTTCTCCCTTGTTGCGTTGACACACATCACATTCAACGACAAAATTACGAATGTCTTGTTTCATACCATCCCAGAAAAAAGAACATTTGACCCTGTCATAGGTTTTGGTAAACCCGGAGTGCCCAGCTGTGGGTGTAGCATGAAGCTCAGAAAGTACCGTGGATTTAAGTTTTGATTGTTTACTTAAATACAAACGGCCTTTGTATCAAAGCTCATCATGGAGCCAAGAGTACCCTAGGGAAGCTGAAGCATTAGAATACAATTGTTGGATCAGATGCGAACTTTTGGGATCGTGTAGCCATTCCTAGCGAACGGCTTGGAGCCAATCTGGTACAATGAAGGAAAGAGAAAAAGGGATCCGTCGTCTTCATATTTTTGGGAAAGTGCATCCGCAACCACATTGTCTTTTCCTTTCTTGTAAATGATCTCATAATCATATCCAAAGAGCTTAGTCACCCATTTTTGTTGCTTCGGGGAGGAAATGTGTTGTTCTAGAAAATACTTGAGGCTTTGATGGTCTGTCTTAATTTGGAAGCATTTCCCCAATAGATAAGGGCACCACAGATCAACGGCATGCAAAATAGCAAACATTTCCTTTTCATGTATTGATTTTCCTAGATTTATTTCAGACAGTTGCTTGTTGGTAAAGGCCAACAGCTAACCCTCTTGCATAAGGATAGCACCAATTCCTTTACCTGAAGCATCACATTCCAAAACAAAGGTCTTTGTGAAATCAGGAAGGTCCAGAACTAGAGTGGTGCACATGGCCATCTTCAAGGTTTGAAAAGATTGAGCAGCTGCTGGAGTCCAAGTGAAAGAGTTCTCTTTTAGGAGTGCAGTGAGAGGTGCTGCAATCTTTCCATAATTCTTGACAAACTTGCGAAAATAACTTGTTAAGCCCAAAAATCCACGCAAGCGTTTGAGAGTATTTGGGTGAGGCCAGTCTTGCATACCTTCAAATTTTTTTAGGATCCACCCTGAAGCCATCCTTTCCAACCAGATGACCCAAGTACTCGACTTTTGAGGCGCCAAAAGCACATTTAGACTGTTTCAGGAAAATTTGGTGTTGAGAGACTAGATGGAGAACTCGATCCACATGAGCAAGATGGTCTATCCAGGTTTTGTTATAGATGAGGATATCATCAAAGAAAACTAAGACAAAATGATGGAGAAAAGGACGAAATACATGATTCATGAGGCTTTGGAAGGTGGAGGGGGCATTACACAAGCCAAAGGGCATGATCAAAAACTCATAGTGGCTCTCATGATTTCTAAAGGCAATATTGGGAATGTCTACCTCTTTCATACGTATCTGGTGGTAGCCAGAACGAAGATCAAGTTTAGTAAATAAATGGGCGCCACTCAATTCATCCAAGAGGTCATCAATGACAGGAATGGGAAATTTGTCTTTAATGGTAAGTTTCTTGAGGGCTCGAAAGTTAGGACACATTCGCCAAGAACCTTATTTCTTCAGGACCGTGACCACTGAAGAAGATTAGGGGATCGTACCAGGGCAAATAACGCCTACGTTAAGGAGTTCCTGGACCATTTTCTCAATTTCATTTTTTGGGGAAAAGGCGTGACGATACAGATGGATATTACGAGGAAGGCTTCCTAGTACAAGGGGAATGGAATGATCATGAACACCACGGGAAGGAGGGAGTGGAAAAAACCACTTGATGTTTAGAAATGATGGATTGGAGGTCTTGCGACACTGAGGGTGTCTATGTTGCTTGTATGGCATGGAGTTGGGCAATAACACCAGAATGACCTTTTTTGAGCAAATTTTCCATGCGATGGGAATTAATGATCTTAGGTGAACCAACGATGATGCCTTGGAACTTATATTGTTGGCCCTCCTGGTCAAATTGCATGGTTAATTCCTTAAAATCCATGAGAATGGGAACTAAAGTCCTTAGCCAATATACACCCAACACAATGTCACAACCACCCATGTCGATAATAAACATATGATATTTCAGGTGGTAGTCACCAATTTGGAGACACATTTTCACAACGCCCTCCACATTTCATGGAGCGACCATTGGAAATCATGATTTGGAAATTATTGACTGCATGGATGTAGCAATGAGTTTTTTGATCAATGCGGCGATGAATAAAATTATGGGTGCTTCCACTATCAACCAAAATGATGACCTTCCTATGCTTGATGTAACCGACTAGCTTGAGGGTTTGGGGAGCAAAAAATCTAGTGAGAGAATTTAGAGAAATGACTAGTTCAACTTCGGGAGGGTCTGAGGGAGGGGTGATGTTAGTGGTTTCAGGCGACTCAGACACAAGGGGAGTTTCAACCTCCTCTTCTGAAATATCCTCCGAGATGGCCCTAAAAAGATTTTGTTCCTTACACTTGTGGCTTGGGAAATATTTGTCTTCACAATTATAACAAAGGCCTTTGAGTTGGCGTTCAACCATTTCATCCCTGGTCAATTTTTGGATCTTTAGTGGAGCAGAGGGAGTAGTGGGATTTACTAGTTTAGTGCGAGGGATAAAGGAGGGTTTTTGGTTTTGAGAAGATACAACCTGTTGTGCTTATTTAACTCTTTTAGTCGCTTCCACCCAACTCTAAGGCCGAGCCATGAGGAAATGGGCCCGAATCTCGTCCTTGAGGCCACGATAAAACACTCTCGGAAAAAGGCATCAGACATGCCCTCTGTCCGAAAATCCAGGCGCTCAAAAGAAGATATAAAGTCTTCCACTGTTCCTGATTGTTTCAACTTTGTCAAACGACCCAAATGGTTGGTGTCAGTGTCAAAGTGTTCATAAAGCTTTTCCACAAAGTGTGTCCAAACAATATACCCTTGATAGGAAGTTTTTCTCCATTGCCACCATTTCCAACGTTCTTGATCTATATGGAGAACACCATATTGGAGTTTGGCCAAGTCATATGTAATGCCGTATAAAGAGAAATAATGTTCCATTTGGGTTACCCAACCAGTGGGATCCGAGCCATGAAATTTGGTCACATCCACCCGTGAAAGGCATAGGTCACGTTTAAAGTGATGGTGCTGAAAGTTATGGGAATGAGAGGAAGTTTCAACTTCAGTATGTGGAGGTGGGTCAAATAAAGGGTTATCTGTAGGGATATGCAACTTGGTGCAGAGTGTCGAAAAGACAGATTCAAGCTGGGTGGTCAGGTCTTGTTTGATTTCCTCCATTGAGGACTGCATGGTTGTATTGATGGCGACAACATTGGCACTGAGTTGTTTCACTTCTTGTTGGGTCTCGGTGAGATTAGATTGCAAGGTATTGAGACGAGCTTCCAAGTCTTGGCTACGGGTATGGGCCATGATAACGAGGGAACCGAAATGGGGCAGGTGGGGTCAAAATTTTTTCCAAAAAATGATATGTATGAATGTGATAAGGGAGAAGAGATGAATCCAATGGAATAGGTCTCAAATAACGGTGAAAAAAATTCCAGATTTTTTTTTTTTTTTTTTNCTGTCTGAAGAATACTGCAGTGATGAAATGCCCAAATGCTTAACCAAGAAGAAATGTGTAGTGATTTGGCAACCTGAACATAGTTGTGCGGCAATAGATCTTGTCTGTTTTAATTTGTTTATGTTTATGTCCCCCGGGGTTAGGTATTCAAGGGTTCTACAGACAAGGGTTTGCCATGTGCTATAGCTCTCTGATATATGTGCAGGATCCAATAGTAGTACTCGGACCAATATCTTAGGGCACTAACTAAGGAGGATAGATCGTTCCATTAGCCATACTACCCGACTACCCAGGTACTAGAGAGTATCTTCTCGAGTGTTGTTCTTGGTGGCACTATAGCAGTCAGGCAGCCGATTGGTTTATCTAAAGAGGGCTTCAGGAAATCTAGGTCGATCCGTACAAATGTGTTTTCTGATGCGCTACCACTCGAAGGGGTACCAATAGGGGTTACAAGGGTGGCCAACAGATGTGCGCTTAAGTACCACTTGTATTTCATACGTGTATGAATCCCTCAACTGCGGTTTTATGCGCGTAACGACAGATCTTTGTGGATTAAAGACGTTGGAATACGTCTCTACCCTAGAAAAAAATTAACCCACAATTCCTGCCGAGGAAAGTTCTCTAATACCACTTGTAATATATCATATATAAAAAGTATGCAGAACATAAATAAAATGCTAGAAATGGCATAATAACAACAATATAACTAGAACAATCACCACAATAATACTGAAATGATAGAAGAATAACAACAAAAATAACACTTTGATTCTAAGAGCAATGTTCACGGGCCTCTTCGAGGGGGCAACCTCCAGTCGAGTAGAGCTTTATTACAATAATATCCAAGCTAGGGTTCTCATACCCTCAACTCCTATTTATACTAAATATGTCTATCAAAAGAAGCATCTAAAGGAAGATCATTCTATAAGCGGAAGCTTCTATTAGGTCTTCTTACATTCGACTTATTATATTCTATTGCAAGGCCTTATTAATATTGACCTTTATTACAACCGAATATATTGTTCTACCTATGTGTGGGTTAGGACCCTAACACATGGACTAAGCTCACCTCTTGTTGCCACTAAAGGGACATACCAACATGATTAGGATTTATAGGGAAAGATATCTCAAACATATTGTCACTGATTTAGAAGCCTTCAACGGACCCTCGTCGACAGATTTCCCCGTGCTAGGAAACTACTCTCGCGATTCTGATTTCGACAATTTTTCTCCTCTCTCGTCTGATGTACCTCTCACTCAAAACTATGAAATTAATTTTCAATTGAATCTACTAGCAGTGGTAGGAGAAATCATCTTCTGTTAGGAACCTCTGTTGAAAACAACAGACAAGGTATACGTAGATGATAAAATAACTAGGCCTGAAGAAGTTGCTAATTTTCGCTCACAAATTTGGATGTTGTACTTTGATGGATATTAATCACAAGAAGGGTCAGGAGCAGGATGTATCCTCATTGACCCAAAGGGGAAGTGGAATTTCCTATCCTGTAGACTAGAATTTGAATGCACCAATAACACTTCTAAGTATGAAGCTCTAGTTCAGGGACTGAAGAAATCCATAGACTTAAACATTAAAGAACTGAAAGTTTTTGGGGACTCTGAAATTATCATTAGGCAAGTGAAGAATACTATACATTGCAATTCACCCCACTTAAGGAATTACTAACAAGAGGTGCATAGACTAATATAACATTTTGAGGCCTTCAATATTATTGTTTTTCCCAGGACAAAGAATACTCTTATTGATTCCCTAGCCACTGTAGCCTCAAGGTTATCCCCTTTAGAAGACTATGAAGCCTCCAGGTTCACTGTGGAACTACTCTACAAACCATCGGTACCCAACAATATTGTTAATTGAAAGGTTTTTTAAGGAGATGAATAGATTGTATATTTTCTAACCAATCAAGAGAATTTCAAAGATTTATCTATTGATGATGAGGTATTCCAAGAGAAATTGGCAGAAACCGATTTCCACAAACAGAAGAGAAAAACAGATCACTCTAATAATAAACCAAGGTTTCACATGATACCAAAAGGGGTAGCCAATTTGAAGAACCTTTTTTACCTTAAGGAAATATTTAAAGGGTCAAAGAACACAAAGACAAGGAGTTCATGTCCCATATACGAGACTATAAACCCAAGAACCCCAAAAAACCCTAAGAATATAAATATAGGTAAAACAGTGTCTAAAGAAGACAGAAAAGCTTATCTCAAGATTTTTAGAGAATATCAAGATTTTTTTGCTTGGACCTGCCAAGAATTGAAAAATTATGACGCTCGCATTATCCAACACACAATCCCGTTAAAATCTGGAGTAAAACCATTCCAACAAAATCTCATGAAGTACCATCCATATTTGGAACCCCTGATGTATCAGGAGTTAAAGAAATTGCTAGATGCTAAGATTATCTTTAGGTTAGACACTTTGCCTGGGTAGCAAATTTGGTTCCTGTCATGAAAAATTCTAGGGATATCCACCTGTGTGTAGATTTCAGAAACCTTAACAGAACATCAGAAAATGATAACTACCCAGTCCCACCCATGGAAGAGCTCTTGCAGATCGTGTCTGGTTCTGAAATTTTCTCCCTTTTAGATGGTTTCTCGGGTTATAACTAGGTTCTAGTTTCAGAGGAAGACCGATTGAAAACTACCTTCTGAACCAAGTGGGGAACTTTTGCTTATAATCGCATGCCCTTTGGGTTGATTAATGCAAGAGAAACCTTCCAAAGGGCCATGGACGTAGATTTTCAGGGATTGATTAACAAATGTGTAGTAGTATACTTGGACGACGTGACTGTGTATTCAAATAAGAAAGAAGTTCACATCCAACATCTAACCCATATTTTCGAAAGGTGTAGGAAATATGGAATATCTTTAAACCCTAAGAAAACTATCTTTGGTATCGAGAAAGGGAAACTACTAGATCATATTATATCTCAGGAAAGAATTTGTATAGATCCCGAAATAATAAAGGCAATAGCCCAGCTTCTTTTACCCCACAACAAAAAGGCTATGCAATCCTTCTTTGGGAAAATCAATTTTGTGAGAAATTTCACACCCGATTTTGCTGAAACTATCAAACCCTTACAAAAAATGATTCGCAGGGATGCATATTTTAAGTGGGATGAAGAGCAAAAATATGCTTTCAACAATATCAAGACTACAATATCTCAAGCTTCGGTGCTGCAAAGTCTCGACTTTAGTAAATATTTTTTCGTCTATACTTTCGCCTTTGACCAGTCCTTAGTTGAAGTATTGACCCAGAAGGATGATGATAACAATGAGGCATCGATATCATTTATGATCACTAATCTCCAAGGAGCCGAATTGAAGTACCCTGCTATAGATAAATAGACTTATGCGGTGTACAAAGCAGTGAAACATTTTAGATCTTACATCCTAAAAAATCATACCAAAGTCATCGTGCTTCATCCCGTAGTATGATCCCTATTCACTCAACAGAAGATGGGGGAGAGAAGGGGAAACTAGATGGAAATTGTCCAATAATTTGATCTAGATATAAAACCTGCCAAATTACAAGGATTGTGTAAACTGGCTGCAAAAGCCCAGGATCAAATAAATGAAGACCCCGGGTGGGAGAATGAATTAGCATTATGGTGTAGTGAATATTTATACATTCCCCCAGGGAAAGAGTCTTGGTATGTAAAATTGATTTACCTACTGCATCATGGGACTTTCCCAGAAAACCTAATCCCTAAGGAAATGAGAGCTCTCAGGCTAAAATCCACACAATATCGCCTCGTAAATTCAGTGCTTTTCCGCGTAAATTATGATGGAGTAATCTTGAGATGTCTCGAACATGAATATGGAGAAAAGGTTATGAGGGAGATCCATGATGGTCCTGCAGGTGGACACTTTACAGGAAATACCATAGCTCATAAAATATTAAGAGTCAGTTATTACTAGCCTACTCTATTTAGGGACGCTCATACATACACTAGAATCTTGTCAAATGATCATTGGTAGAGAAAAGAGTGTAGTTGTCCCACTCCAACCAGTGACCATATCCAGACCATTTGAGAAATGGGGTTTAAACGTCATAGGGGATATTACCCTGAGTTCTTTAAAACAACATAAATACATATTGCATGCTACTGACTATTTTACGAAATGGGAAGAGGCCATCCCTCTGACTCACGTGAATGAAAAGGTTGTAATCCAATTCATAGAACAACAACTCATCACAAGGTTTCGGATGCCTTCCGTTCTCGTTTTTTACAATGTTTCTTACTTCTCTTATACTCTATTATTGAAGTTCTCTCTAGACAAAGGAATCATAATAAGATAGTCTGAGAACTACTATCCACAAGGAAATTTGGTGGCAGAATCAACTAATAAGAACCTAGTGAGGATCTTGAAGAAAACAGTTGCAAAAAATCAGATGAATTGGCATAGATCGCTTCATAATGTCTTATGGGTAGATAGAGTAACACCCAAGGAAGCTATATGAAAATATCCATGCTTTCTGGTATACATACAAGAAAGCATTCTCCCAAATGGATTATATCTTCCATCATTTCAACTTGCTCAGGGTTCAAGAGGACAACCCTCATCAATTATTCAACGTAGAATTGATACCCTCCTCATGCTTGAAGAGGAAAGGGAGAAAGACGAATATAAGTTCGTTGTTCATCAGCAGATGGTTAAAATATGGTTTGACAAGCATAAGGCCAAAGAGAAGAATTTTGAAGTAGGACACTTAGTCCTGAAATGGGATAGAGAAAATGAACCCAAGGGAAAACATTCGAAGTTTCAGAATCTATGGCTTGCACCTTTCCAAGTATCAGAGAAAATTAGGGAAGGCATGTACCGGTTGAAAAATCTGAGGGGAGAACCCGATGCCCTCCCAATGAATGACCAAGCCCTAAAACAATATTTTTGTTAAAAAAAATAAAAATGTGTCTTCTTCATGTTACATTCTGATTAGGATAAATGTGTAGGTTTAGAGTAGATTAATTGTAGAGTCCTTTTATTTCTGTCTTTTATTTTTCTTGGTATTTTCTTGTAATAAATTTGTGTTTCATAAAACATTGGTCAACCTTAATAAACATGGTGTAGCAAACTCTGCTCCTAACTAACGCTTACATGCAACATAAGAAACGTTGGGCAATTACAAATTTCTTCAAGAAGATATATATCTTGTCTCTTCAAAACAAATGACCTTGGTGAGTGATGAAGTGTCTGCCTCGTGGTCTGGTAAATCCCAGAGGGAAATATGGCAAGTTGGAAAGGATCACATGTACCTCTAAGACAGAGCTAGGAAGAATTTCACAGTAACTATTTCATCTTGTTGATAACAGACATCCTCCTCTCCAACTCGCTCGGGGCATTTTTTCCAAAAATAAATCAATTATATTAAATGAATGAAAAGTCAAAGAGGGTATACAGATAACTTCGTCGGGGCTATGGCCGCTCACTGGCAGCAGATCAAGGTCTGTGATGTCGAGGTGACTCCATCGGGGCTATGGAAGCTCACTGGAAACGGAGCAACACCATAGTGAATGAATCATGATAACTAAAACAACCTCAAGCCAGTGAATGCCTTACTCGAATCTTGTCAAAAGGAGGGCGTGGGTCACAGTCAAGAGGAATGAAGGTGGGATAAGGGATAAAGTCCATAAGCGGACCCAAATTCACGAACTTGGGAAATTATACATGCATGGATAAGAAATACTCTGATAAAATCAAATCTAGTTAGTTTCTCAATTAGCTTCTGCACGAGCTAAGCCCGAAGGAAGGAATAGAGATTATTATTTCGCCCAGAGAATCATGATTTGTTGAGTGCTCAACACACCCTAACATATTTTATGAAAAAAAAAATCTATTTTGGGTACCACTTGTTTTCTTTTGACGTGCATTCTGAATTGAGTCCGTTGTGGAGGGATTGATAAAAAAAATTCATGTCTCATAATTGATCAATTTAGATTTATTTGAACCTGTCAAAGTGAAATCTTTGAGTCTAGAAATAACTTGGAATTTTAACCAAGAATTTGTAGCTACAATTGTGACCCCCGCGCTCATGTTCGGCGTCGGCAAAGTCCGAGCAAGTTTCATGACCACATAGTAACAGTAATCATCGATCGCTAATGTATCATCGACATCAGTAAAAAACAGAGTAGATTTATGTTGTTTGTTCGCAAAGAAGACTTAGGAAATGACCGATGTCACATCGACATTAGAGAAATTTGAGAGGGATAAACATTGACATAGACCATGATGAACCTCCAATAGTCGATTATTGATGTGTTTATGCGGGGTCGGTAAAATATCAAATAGTTAAAACATGGACAATTTCCACATTAACACATTGTCGATCACCAATCCTTGATGCATTTTCGGCATTGAAAAATTTCGAGGGGGGTAATCCGAGAACACTTGTTTAAACTTATTGCCTATCGTCGATCCTTGATACTTTTTGGCATCGGTAGGGTAGGACCTTTTGTTAAAACCCTTATCTAATGAAAATCTATGATTCTGAATAACACAATTAAATGAAGACGCCAATCTCAAACACCACGTGTCTCTGTCGCGTAGCCATTTCATACAACTTAGTTTCATCCCGAGTCATCTTAGGTTTCCCTGTGTCCTAGTCACACTTCCAAGTCATATTTTCCACATCGGAATTGTACGGCAAGATGTATATGCGTCAGATTTTTTTCTCAAGAGATATCAATGAACATTGTCTAAGGAAAAGCGTCGACTTCCGATCCACCTGATAAATTAGCAGTGATGGGACATTTTCAACACAAAACAAGATCAGATTCTGCCATTTAATATGCCAATTAATGTTTTTCTCTGCATACATTTCTACCCCGTGCGTTGATCAAACAACAAGAATTTGAAATCATCAATGAACTACATTATAGCCCGTACCTGCACCACCAACCTACGACTGCATTTAAATCTCAATCATAATGCGGATCTGACGACAGATTTTGTAGAACCGCACCTACACCCCGAATTGAAAAACTAATGCGACAAGGTAAGTATTATCTTTGTTTAAATCACTAAGAAAACTTCGAACACCTCCATTCTACACACAAGTTTCTCATTTCCATAGTAGCCGAAGAAGCGAAGAGAGCGTCTCAAGAGTTATGTTTGATTCTCATAATTTAAAAAAAAATAGGTTAAGCTAGTGCGAAGAAGAGTTATGTGTTAATTTTATCATTTTGACGATTGTATTTTTTATGTATCAACATCCTATCCGCAACACGGTGTCTAACGATGTTTTCTCTACAGAAAAAAATGCCTCCAAGGAAGCCAACAACCAGATTCTCGTCAAGGGCATCAAAATGGAAGGATGCAGAGGTTGGTGAAGGGTCTTCTCCCAGCACTGCAAGGCAATTGGAATTTTTCCCCATAGCGGAACTGGTCATCAAGAAATCAACTAAGAAGGACTTCACTCAGCCCCCTGCTTTCGATGATACAAAAGCGAACATTGGATAAAAAACAAATTCTCCCACAATGGGGATATTTGTTCAACATAATCAATCAGGAATATTACCAGGAGTTTATCTCACACAACGACCCAGATGTAAGGGTGCTCGAAGACCAGTTTTTTCTGAATATTCAGCGGTCGTGATTGCATATAGTAGCATGTTGAACTCTAGTCTTGCCCTGCATTGAGACTCTGAGTCGGATAATCGATCATGCAAACACTCAGAAGTTCCTAATCAATGATGAGAATGGCATATGTGTAGGATTGTTTCTCCCGACAGAGGTCCATAAATATTACAAGATCAGGGACCCAAAGGAGTGGTTTAACAAATACTTCATGGTTAAGTTCTATGAATTCCATAACACCAGTCGATTGATGGCCTCCTAGTGGAAGGGAGACAAGAAATTTACAAACCAGAGAAATGGATGGTACGGGACAACAAATCTAAGGGAGCCATATATCTACTTAATGGCTCTAATTTACCAGTTATATGGGGAAAGATATTGTGCAAAGTTCTCAGAGGCATGGATCCCCCTGGCATACACTGTGGCTATTTCTGGGAGTAGTTTCAATTGGGGAGCAATCATCTCCAAGCAATTGAGCACCGATATATTGTAGGCTCAGTGACCAAAGGAGGAACAAGTGCCTGCTTTTCACATGGCCTCATATCTGCTAGATGTTATCTGCATAGGGAATGTCTTCACCGGTATGAATCTGATCTGGCACATCGTAGAGCTGCTTGTACATGTCTACTTCAACATCCTATGGAAAAATAGGAACAAGAAGTCTTATGCTCTCATTTGTGATGAATTCATTGATCGGATTTATTTCATTATATTCAAAAAATAATGTCCAAGACTATCTCCAGCGGCCAAGAAAATTATTTTGAAAGTAGGCCATTGGTACCTAGATGAAACCACAACCTATATCAGGGTGTTCAAGGCCACCAGAGCACCACATTTTCTCCCCGCTCACGTCCCATACTGGCTCATCGTAGGAGAAATATGTTACCAGACCATCCTACAGGGATATTACGCCACTTTGGTTAAGGACAAGAAATGAGCATTCATACCCTATGGTTTCCATGTAGGGTTTTGTATACTGAAGAAAATTGCTCAAGATAAACAAGAGGATTTGAGTCAGCTGGAATATAGGTTCCCGACAGGCCAGTTTCGTAAGCATGACCCTAAAGGCCTGGTTCTTCAACATGCATCACAAGTCTCTTCATGTTAGCCATACTCACATGATAAGTTTAACGACAATATTTTTACAGAATCAAAAGCCATAGAGGGACAAAGGAGGGTGTTGTTGTTACTAAACGGATCCCAAAGAATCATCAACCAGCTAGAGAACGATCCTCAACTAGTATAAATTACGAGGATCATCCCAACCAACCTAATCACATTCAGAGAGGAGATAAATGGCTCGGAGTCAATACAACTGGAGGAAACCATCGGTCTCGAAAATCCCAAAGTTCCATCACCATAGATCAGATCGTCGATGACCATTCCAAACCAGTATGAGATTCCAAGAACACCAGGTGAAACGGGTGTGCCTAATCCTCTTTTTGATCTAATAACCATCTATGATGATGAAGACAGTTCAGAGGTCTCACTTGTAACTCTGATACCATTTACAGAGGAGAAAGAACCAGGGGGACATATGCTCCAAGTCTCGATGCATAAATTCCAAACCTTTTACAGGGAGACCATGAGGCCGAAAGTATCTTAGACACTGAACTTCCTGACCTATCGAGGACCCCGAAAAATATCTCCAGGGAAGAGCTAGGTTCAGGTGGGAAAAAAGATGAATTTCAACAGCTAGAGATCGACATGTCAACAGTCGATCACCAAGTAAGTATGGGGCCTGTCACTGACTCTTCACTTTTGGTCGATACCTCACCAGCCGATGAACACCAGATGAAGGTCAAGCCATTGGAACTTATGGAAGAAGTACAAGAACTGATCCTAGAGAAAATAGATACAACATGAAGCTTGGGAAACACTTTGACCTAGGGAGAAAAAAAAATCCTTGAGCCCGTTGATGAGGTCGTTGATTTACATGTGATCTATTATGACAGGAAGAGGAAATCTATCATGAGGAGGACCACCAAGAAAATAAGACTCACGTTGGATAGCTCGATTCTCATCATGACGGAAGAGAAGTTGTTCAACACAGAACACGCGAAGACATCTGAGTTCATTGGCGTAGGGATGGATATCACTGATGCCATGTTGGATTGAGAAAATCAAGATGAAAAGGAATTGGATGCCGCACTAAAGGAGATAAACCATTTGTGCCACTTGGAA
This sequence comes from Picea engelmannii, assembly GCA_009831015.1. Classification (NCBI taxonomy): domain Eukaryota; kingdom Viridiplantae; phylum Streptophyta; class Pinopsida; order Pinales; family Pinaceae; genus Picea; species Picea engelmannii. The sequence continues at coordinate 250,097 of ML781215.1, read as the reverse complement.
AAATATTACCAAGACTCAACGTAGGCCACAGTTCTTTTGAAGAGTGAGTTCCAAGATGCATATGCAAATTTTAAAAGCGAAAGAGATATTTTCACTGCATGTGTATCCGATTATCAAGAAGATACCCTTATGGCACTAGAAACATGTAAGGATGTGGAGAGATGGCATGAAAACGAATACCAAGTTGTAGAACAAATTGACTACATCAGCGCAGTGCAAAAGGGTCGAGACGCAGAGGAGCATGGAATTCGCATGTTGGTGGATAGCAACATCTCCCGGATCAGGAAAGCAACTGAGTATTGGGTAAGTATGGCTCAGGAATCTCAGCGAGAAATACAGAAGAGGTGGGCTGAGTGAGAAAGAAGTTGGGAAAATATCAATCGGGAGATGAGAGACATTGGCCTCCTAGAGTTCAGATCACCCAAAGACTTTGTCGACTTGCATGAAATAGTCAATTGACATGCAGAACAAGACTCAACATGAGGAGTGGGGATCGCACAGGTGGCAAGCATGACATCGGGTCAATTATAGAAGTTTATGGAGCATCTAATCAAAGCTCATGCAGTTCTAAAACGTTTAAGTGCCAAAGTAATCAAATAGAGAGAACGAGCAGTAGAAGTGAAGGAAACCCCTTCAACCCTGATGGACCAACACAAATACCTGTAAGTTAACACATGCGAGGATCTCTTCGTCAAGTGTTCAAAATACGAGAAGATTCATCCACTCTCGTAGAAATACGAGATGATTTCCAAAGAACAATGAGATCAAACACCACGTGGAAATATTGTTTTTTACTTAACACAAACTTGTAGAAGCTATTTTTAGTTAATGATTCTTTATAAATATGAGGATTGACCTTTTGGGAAGGGTCGATGGTTTTGGAAAAAGACCCTATTTTTGAGAATTGTAAAGAACTGTTTCTGAGCAACCTTAATTGAGAAGTTTTGTTTAGAACCAGAGACAAAATTTTGTTTTTTTTCATGAAAGGCATCATGTGATTGGATTGAGGAGGAACTACTTCCAACTTTTATTTCAATAGTTGATGCTGTAATGAGTAAGAGTTTCTGAAACTATTGATAAGCTATATGTTTCAATATTTTAGCAGTTATTTTGTTCTTAATGATGAAAAAAAAATCGTTGTGTTAATGTGTGATTGATGGTAGAGCTAAGGAAACTATTTTTCTTGCACTCATCTTATTGCATGTGTATTTTCTTTCAATAATTTCATCTCAGTCACTGTTGAAATACCAGAAAGTTAATTTATTATTACTAGACTTGTGATAGGTGTGAATATCGTTGTCTACATGCTAGAGCACGAGGGTTATCCCATGTTCAGCTTTATTCAACAGTTAAGAATCCCTTCTATCAGTTGGTTTATCCCATCACACCTTAATTTCTCAAACTCATCTAATAAAAGGAAAAGACAAAAAAGAGAATGTTTAATCTGAAGGAGGAACTTTCACAGAAAGATATATTGTCAATCACTAAGTAAATCCCATCGATAAATTAGCTAGATCGAAATATATGGAGAACCATTCCACCCATCAAACTTTGTAGAGTCTAATTGGGCCTCTAAGGAGGGTTTGGTTCCTACATGTTGAGTTAAAGGGATTTCAGAACCCTCAACAGAACCATGAAGCTTCGAATCTCGGAGTTAATATCGACCGTAGATCATTGGACAAGAGTGAGCAGTAGATCTACAAGTTATTTGGTGATTCGACAATCTAAAAAGTTTGATTCTTAGTTGTTAAGGGATAATAAATATCGAAGCTCCGAAGTCTCGGAGTAAAGGATAGTTGTGGATCTAGTGATCGAACAAGGGTGTTATATCTTTGAGCCTTCATCCTTTGAAAGTTCGGAAGTTCGACACTCCAATGAATTTGAGTTGTTGTTGAAAAGATAAGGAACTCCTGGAGTCCCGAAGTCCAGAGTAGACGTCAATCATTGACCAAGGAGAGTGGTCATTAGATCCCCAATCCCTTCGACAGTTCAATGATCCGAGTGAAACAATTCAAGGTTGTTAGTGTGGAGAATATCCAAAGCTCGGAGTCTCGAAGTAGATCTCCATCGTATATTCTTGTGTGAGGATAATCCCCACCAGTCGTCCGATTAAAATCATAATCATTGACGAATGAGAGTGGAAGGATAAGGTAGAACCTACAACTGTCGGTCAACCTCACTTTATGATCGAGTTCAGCCGGTAACAATCCGAGTGAAAGGGAGTGTTGGAGTTGAAGGATCCTCTGGAGCGTCGAAGTCTCATAGCTCTGAATAGCGTCTTTTATTCCAACGCTATGTTCTAGCCTGCGGTCACAAGAAAATATGTCAAGGTAAAAAGGGAGAACACCTATGGTTAAAATGCAAGTCAATAATCAGGATTAAAAAATAAATTTACAGCGAAACATCAAGTTCTAAATTCTTAGTTTCGCAACTTGACAGCGACCCTATGATTTTTCCCAAAAATCAGAAATTCAAAATTTTATAATGACAAGTCAAGGTTATGATACGTCCTTAAATTCATATCCATCAATACTATTAGATTCATATTATATTCAAATTCAAACAGGTATCCCACTATCCCAAAAATATTTTGGATTTATAATAAAATTTAACAGAGACTCCACGCTACTAATAAATTAGGATTTATTAACAAATTCAACATACAATCCATGATATAATTTTGGATTTAAACAAAATTAAGCATAGTTACACAATAAAACGAAATTGAATTATCATAAAATTCAATAGAGAATCCACGATACAAAATTTCGAAATTAATTCCTTAGTTTACTAGCGAACAATACACTATTAAATTTCTTTAAAAATAATCTCAACTAAAAGCTCTCATCATATGAACTTCAAATATGGATTAAAAATACAATTTTTTAAAACATAGACCATACACCATATAATTTTGATTTTTACAATGAGGATCAAACCACTCGAATTTAGAGTTTGGAAACACTCGAAATTACAACGAAAATTTGAAAATTGTAAGCATCGTAACTATTATTTGTTTGGTAGCAATTGTAACAATTTGGCATTAATTTTTTTTATTGATTCCACTGTGGCCATACCAAATCTAACATACTAATATACTCGTACTACAAAATAAATTCATAATATAAAAATATTGGGACCAATGAAGGTTGTAAAATGAAGATGTCCTTCAAAGTCTTGCGCTCCATTTTTTCTCTTGCTTTCTAATCAACGAAACTTCATCGGTACTTATGATCCACGTGGATATCGGTGGCCACCCACCTTTTCTAGCTGGCTCAAAATAACTACCAACAAGCGACACATCTTCTTCGAGGGGAGGCGTTTCCCCCTTCAAGGTACAAATAAACTTTGATATTCTTGTATTTGAAGGTCAGATAGACGCAGATGGTGTAGACAAGTGGTTGAATCTACTAGAAGGGTATTTTTTTGTCCGTAACTTTTTGAATAGAGAAAAGATTACTTTTGCGCTCCTCAAATTTGTTCCCCATGTCAAATATTGGTGGGAAACTTTCTATGAGAAAAAGAAAACAAAGGAACCCTCATTATTTACAGTCACGACCACCTAGGAAACCTTCAAGGATGATATTAAGGAACAATACTACCTTGTTGGAAGTTATGACGACTTGTATACCAATTGGACCACACTGTGGAAACAAAGGGACCAAGCAGTGCCAAAGTTCACAAATATCTTCCATACCTTGTGCACTAAGTTGGGTATCAAAGGTTAAGAGTGACATATGGTGTTCAAGTATCGTGGTGCTCTGCATAGGTACATCCAGACCAAAATGGAATTTATGGACATCTCATCCTTGGGCGTGGCCTACCGATATGCCGTCAAAATCGAGCAGAAGCTCAAACAAAAGATGACAATTTGGGTCCAGGAACCCCTCACAGCAAAATCCAGGAAAGGGCAGCCCCAACCCACAAAACAAAGGACAAAGAAAATATGGACAGTATCAGGACAACCAGTCCAAGCCGCAAGCAAAGAAGGACACTGGAAATACAAAGAAATATATCGGGAAGTGATGTGACTTCCATAAGATCCCTTGGCATAACATTGTTGATTGTCGCTCAAAGCAGTCGTTGGTGGCCAAAGTGAAAGCCTCTGAATCAGATGTGGATTCTGACTCTAAGTCAGAACTAGAAAGGGGAAGACGTATCATTCATGCAGAACTCAGTGCCACCGTTGCTACCACCAAGCTCCAACCTGATGAACCAGACGAGCCAGAAGAAGGAGAGTGCCTCTTCCATTCACAGATGTGGGTAAAAGGCACCCCATTGCACTTCATCGTTGATAGCGGTATCCAGAAGAAACTCATCTCAGTAGAGGTTGTCAAGCGGCTAGCTCTACCGACAATGTCACACCCACAACCCTACACCATTGGACAGCTCCGCCAAGGAAGCAAACTACACGTCAGCCAACAATGTTGATTGTCGTACGACATCAAGCCCTTCAAAGACGAGGTACTGTGTGATGTTTCTCCTCTTGAGGTTTGTGATGTTCTTTTGGGCCAACCTTATTCATGTTGTATATGAGTCTAGGCCTCATAGTGTTATTATTAATTTGAATAGGAAATTGTAGAGGATACCTGAGGTAGTCCCACCTAGTGCTATTTCCTTGATCTCTGCCAAGCAATGCAGGAAGGTCATCTCTCAGATGAAGAAGTTTGTCTTCTTCATGATTCTCTCTCGGAATGAGAGAAATATCACAGCCACATCCAGGGTCTCTGCGTCCGACCTCTCCACACAACAAAAGAAAGTAGATAAGGTCATTGAAGAATACTCAGATATCTTCTCCTCACCTACCATGGCACCTCTTCACTGTCAGGTCAAGCACCCCATCGATCTGACCCCCATCACACCGCTTCCCAATGGGCCAGTCTATCGTCGCTCTATGTTAGTGAATGAGGATATCAATTGAAAGATCCAAGAACTACTCCACAAGGGGCACATCTGTTCCAGCTCAACACCTTGCGGGAGTCCAATCATGCTGGTACAAAAGAAAGATGAAACCTGGCGACTCTGTATTGATTACCAGGCCCTGAATAAAATCACAGTCAGAAATCAGTACCCAATTCCCTGAGTCGATGACCTCCTTGATCAACTCAATAGGGCCAAATAATTCAGTAAGATTGATCTAAAATTTGGCTACCACCATGTCTTGATAGAATAGACAGATGTATGGAAGTTTGCCTTCAAGTCAAAGGAAGGCCTTTTTGAATGGTTGGTCATGCCCTTTGGTTTGACAAATTCTCCAGCCAATTTCGTGAGGATGATAGACAATATCCTACGACCATTCACCAATACTTTTGTAGTGGTGTATCTGGATGACATTCTCATTTATAGCAAGTCTTGGGAAGAACACTTGCAGCATATTCAGTAGGTTCTGCACACCCTGCGGTAGCACAAGCTATACATCAACTTGGAAAAATGATCCTTCGGCATGGATATGGTCCATTACCTGAGCTACATCGTTGATCAGCATGGCGTACATGTGGATCCAGCCAATATCCAAGTCATACATGACTAGACAACCCCAACCACACTCACTGAGCTTCAAAGCTTCTTGGGCCTTGCCAATTTCTACAACAGGTTCGTGTTGGGATTCTCCCATATTGCATGGGCCCTCAGTCAAATAACCAGGGGTGGTGGTATGGAAAAATTTATGTGGGGATGGTCCCAACAACAAGTATTTGATGATTTGAAGTAGCGCTTATGCTCAGCCCCAGTACTTTCACTACTAGACCTACATCAACTCTTTGAGATCGAGACAGATGCTTCAGACTATGTTGTGGGCGTCGTTCTCACTCAGCACGGCCACCCTGTGGCATATCATAGTGAGACACTATCATATGTTGTCTATAAGTACCTTACTTACGACAAATAAATGTACTCCATTCTGCAAGCCCTCTACCAGTGGAGACATTACATTCTTGGGAAGGAGATAGTCATCCACAATGATCACAAGCCATTGTAGTTCATGCAGACACAAGGCAAATTACAGAATGACCGCCATCAAAAGTGTTCCACATAATTACAACAATGACACCTCAACATAAAGTATAAAATAGGAAGCACCAACTGCATCGTTGATTGCCTCAGTAGACCTCCAATCGCGACACTCACCATGGTGCTAGACTGTTGCAGCCATGAGACCTCTAGATGGCCCCAACTCTATGAGACAGACCTCATAAATTTTCTCATCTGATGGGGGAACTCAATGCAATGGAGACCATTGCTTCCTAAGGAGGGAGGATTGGTCCAAGTGGATATCGGTGGCCACCCACGTTTTCCAGCTCGCTCAAACAACTTTCTGGCAATTTTGGTAATTTACTATTTTTAGCAGTTTTTCGGGTAATTTACTTCTGAAGTCGTTTTGAGGCCCTAAACGACATTTTTTTGGGTATGTTTGAGTCAAAAAAATTTATCATGAAATTTTTTTCAACAGTTGTATTCCTCGGATAGATATTTCCAACGGGCTATCGTACGCCTAAAACAAAGATTGTATGAAAAAATTACAACCCCAGGAAGTTGATGTATTGACTTAGCCAAACAAGGCCCACATGACTTTTGGCACTTCATCTCCTAGGGTTAGATTTTTGGATGTCTAGGGTTTTTGACACTCCTGTTTATTGTAAAAATTCCTTCCAAGCCTCATTGTAATCATCTTCTTGCGAATGAGCGCAATCGTCACATCTCTTCTCAGAGATAAGCTGCTACCATTCCAGCAAGCTTGTTTTCCGCTGCATTTTACAGTTTTAGCTTATTTCCTTATTGAATAGAAAACCAGTTTTACTGTATCTCTGTTATTATGTGTTAATCATCTGTTAATAATCTGTAGTCATTTTGTTCTGCTCATAAAATCTAGATCAACTTACCAACCAATGATATGGGTACTCTTCTTCCCCCTGAACCGCCCGAGCCACAAAGGGGTCACACACAAGAAACCAACAAACAATAGCTCCAAGACTTGCCTCACAAGGAAGATATTTCACTCTTTTTACAAGCTTGATATCTCAATTCTCACAAGTAAAACACATTCCAATAAATATTTGGCAGCATAACAATGCTCAGAAGGTCGGATCATTTTCTCTTCTATATCATTTGTTTTCTAGAAATTCCTTCACTGACACATGTCCTCGTGCACAAATAATTAACATTTTAGTTTAAATTGATTATGATTATTCACCCACACACTTGTCACACTCTCCCCAAGTTGCACAAGTAAATCGATCTTTGAAAACACAATTGCTCCTTTCTTCTGTTCAAATAGATCGTCAATTCTTGGCAACATATACTAGTTCTTGACTGTTGCTTTGTTCAATTGACGGTAGTCAATACAAAGTCTCCACGATCCATCCTTCTTTCTAACAAAAATCATCGGTGCACCCCATGGCGATATGCTCAGATGTATAAGTCCCAAATCCAACAAATCCTTCAATTTCATTTTCAAATCCTACGATTCTGGTGTCGGCATCTGGTAGGGAGTTCTTGCAATAGGTTCAGTTCCAAGTTTCAATTCTATTGTAAACTCCAACTCTCTTTTGGGCGGTAAACCTAGTAACTCTTCTAGAAATACGTCTGCAAACTTTTGTACCACATGAAGGTATTTTAGTCCTTCTGCCTCGCCCTTTTCATTTAGTGCTAATATTGCATATAGATTGCATCCTTTGCGCATACTCTTCTGTAGTTGTAGGGAAGAAATAAACCTCAAGGACACTCCCTATTTTCTTCCTAAAATCACTCTATTCTACCCCAAATCATATGTCAAACTTAACCATTTCTTCTTACAGTTATGTATCACATCATGTGATTCTAGCGATTCCATACCAATAACTATGTCATAATATCCTAAGATCGTGACATATAGGTTTTCCTTCATTACAAAATCACCCAAGTTAATGTTACAGTTCATAACCTTTCCTCCAACTTTTTGTTTGGCACTCGATGCCATTTCTACATATCTAAACTTGTCCTGCTCGACTTCCTTTACCTTAATTCTCTTAATAGTTACACTAGAAATAAAGCTCTATGTAGCACCTAAATCTATCAAAATACTGAAGGTTTGATCGATGATCATACCTGATGTCTTGAGCAGAGTGGACTGGTGCTCGGCCTAGCGGTTATTCACCATTGTATGTATCCTATGGGCCTTCCCAAATATCCAAAATTAGTGGGTCCATATGATTTGACCGCTCTGGCATTCTTAATCGAACAATCTCGTTGGTAATGTGGCTCACCACATGTCCAACATATATTCTTCGGTATAGTGCTCCTAGTCCCTAAAGTAGAAGCTACTGGACTAACAGTTTGTGATCTTGATCTGTTATGTTTAACATGCCTAAATTGTTGTTGTTGCGTATGACGTTGCTGATGTTTTTGCTATGGTTATTTGTATGGAGTCCTTTTTTGAGGATTATGTCATCTCAATGTCGAAAAAGTAGGTCCTCTGGGCGTATCTCGATGCCCTGAAGTCTGTCTAGATAGTGTATGATTTTTTTGCGCTCCTGATGTCGTCTATCCAGTCGGTTTAGAAGGAGTCTTTACCTGACCCTCACCATTCATTTCTTCCTCAGCGATGAGGACCTTCTGAACTACATTATGCAATTTCTGAGGCATTACGATCCTCACCTTCGCACGAATTTTGAAGTTAAGGCCGAACACAATCTTTTTTACCTTTAACTTCTTCGTGTTTAGATGTGGAGCATACCTAAGTAGTTCAATGAACCTAGCCTCATACTTCGATGTTGTATGACCACCCTGTCATAAGGCATTGAACTCATTAAGTTGGTGCTCAATGAATTCCTCATGCAAATACCTCTCCCAGAACCGTTCCTCGAACACCTCCCATGACACGTCTTCAACGACCATGTTTAGTTGAGGTAGGAGCATCTTCCACCAAAGTAGAGAGCTCCCTTTTAGTTTAAATAATTCCATGTGAACTTTCATATTGAAGGAGTAATCACAAAGTGCGAAGCACATCGCCATGTTCTCCAACCATGCATCGACGACTGAGTCGTCCCGGGCACCCCAAAACTCGGGAAACGTCACCTTCTCGAGTTCTTTGTGTATACTACTACTAACAGTTGGGGCACACTGTGAACCCTCATTGGGAACAGATGCTATACCCTCATCTCAATCTAGATGGTTGATCAACGCCTCTAACATCCTCTGGAAGGATCTCATCATACCTACCACATCTCCCACAACAACCTGCTCCTGCTTAATGGTATGTTCTTCTCCCTGGGGGTTAGACCCCTCTGGCATGGATAGTATCATAGGTGTCACACCTCTTCCTTCAAAACCATGTCATCTACTTCCCCTACATCCTCTAACCATGATTACCTGCATGGAAAAATTTCAAAATTTAATTAGCAATATATTTTTAATCATTTAGTTAACACAGTGGAAGGCGTAACTTTCCAATGTCGTGGGGTTGAACCCGCTCTAATACCATATGTAACAACCCTTCTGTTATGGCATAAAAGTGAGTACAATAAGATTTGTTTTTTTTAACCTTAGTTAGAACAAGTATTACACGAAACAAGATTCATCATTACGTACACATACTATTTTCATTCATCTCAATTCAAAACAAGATTTAGATACAACAATTTTATTTAGAGATCTACCACATCACATAAGGATAACGAATCATGTAAGGTTAGGACCTCCTAGACACATAATCAACGCTCAAGTTCAGGATTCATCCGATTGATTTTGACCATTTAAGGTCTCAATACTTGTGATTGTTCTGAGGAACAAGGAAGTATCTAATTCCCATAACTTCAATATATTCTGAAGTTCAAACTAGAATTAACAACATACTTAACGACAAATTCTTCAAAGAACACAGAAAATATAGTAACATGGTCACCACTTACACAACACAATTGTATGCTACTGCAATAATTCATTACCTTACTATTTAAAAGAATAGGAAATAATTTCATTAATATCATGACATAAGCATAAACAATTGGTAACAAGAAGCCCCTAAGTAGGCAATATAACATTAAATACATTTTCAAACTTTACTAAATTTTACTTGGAAATAAGTGTGACAATCCTCCATTGTACAACCAAGTAGGTAGATATATGAATTAGCATAATATATATATATAAGAGAAAATCTCTCAAACCCTGAGAGGAGACTGTAAATTTGCTTTGTACTTTCCGAGCTAAAATGATATTGTTATGAAATAATTATGTGTCAGTAAGTTTGTCTATTTTTTAGAAGGAGTTTAAGATTTTGTTTTAAGTTGCAAGTTTCTCTTATGGGAGTCATAGTCAAAAGTGTGCATAGTGTCAATGCAATAAGTGCGCAGATGCACCTTTTGAAGGTCCAAACCATAGGAGAGAGTGCAAAACTATACAGGGTAAGCGCAAGAAATGTGCAAGCGACCAGGCGACCTTTTAAAGTCCAGATCTTGGGAGGGAAGCGCAAGTGAGCGCTAGAGTTCACTTCAATAAGTGAAGAAGCACAGGAGAAAAATCATGTGTAGAGTTTCAAGTGGGGACTGAAGGAGTGGAAAATCCCTTGTTTAAGAACTAGTGGACGAGATCTGCTCGTGAGGAGTCGAATTCCCCACAAATTTTTGATCAGACTAGAGGAGTGTGTTCATTAAACCTTGAGTCCTTCGTACTTCGTCACTTCAATGGTTTGGAACAGTTAGTGTTGTCGGGAGGCACGAATCTTCGAAGCCTGGAGTTAATCCCAGCCGTAGATTGTTGGACAAGAGTGATTCATAGATCTCTGAGTTATTTGGTGATTCAACAATCTGGAAAGTTTGAGTAGTAGTTGTTAAGGGATAATAAATCATGAAGCTTTGAAGTCCTGGAGAAAAGGACAGTCATGGATCTGGTGATTGAACGAGGGTCGTTAGATCTTCTAGCCTTCGTCCTTCGAAAGTTTAGTAGTTAGGTGCTCCGATGAATTTGAGTCGGTGTTGAAAAGGTGAGGAACTCTCGGAGTCCCGAAGTTCGGAGTGGACGTCAACCATTGATCAAGGAGACAACGATCCATTAGATCACCAAGCCCTTCGGCGGTTCGATGATCCAAGTGAAACAGTTCAAGGTTGTTGGTGCAAAGAATCTCTGAATCCCAAATTCCCGCAGTAGATCTCCACCTTAGATTATCATGTGAGGAGAATCCCCATCAGTCATTCGATTAAAATCATAATCGTTGACGAAGGAGAGTGGAAGAATAGGATAGAACCTACAACTTTCAGTCAACCTCGCTTTATGATCGAGTTCGGTCGATAACAATCTGGGTGAAAAGGAGTGTTGGAGTTGATGGATCCTCCAGAGCCCCATAGTCCCAGAGCTCTGAATAGTGCCTTTTTGGCCAGCTTTATGTTCTAGCCCGGGGTCACACGCAAATATGTCAAGGTATAAAGGGATAACGCCCACAATTAAAATGAAAGTCAATAATCCGGATTAGAAAAGAAATTGGTAGCGAACCATCGGGTTCTAAATTCTTAGATTCGCAACTTGACAACGACCCTACGATTTTTCCCAAAAATCAGAAATTCAAAAGTTTACAATGATAGGTCAAAGTTATGATACGTGCTTAACATATATCCATCAATACTATTAGATTCAGATTATATTCAAATTCAAACAGGACTCCAATGATCCCAAAAATATTTTAGATTTATAATAAAATTTAACAGAGACTCCACGCTACTAATAAATTTGGATTTATCAACAAATTCAATAGAGAATCCACGGTATAATTTCATATTTAAACAAAATTCAACTAAGGTCCACAATACAACAAAATTGAATTATCATAAAATTCAACAGAGAATCCACGATACAAAATTTTGGAATTAATTCCTTAGTTTACTAGCGAACAATACACTATTAAATTTCTTTTAAAATAATCTCAACTAAAATATCTGATCATACAAACTTCAAATATGGATTAAAAACAAAAAAATTATAACATAGACCATACACAATATAATTTCATTTTTTACAATGAGGATCAAGCCACTCGAATTTAGAGTTCGGAAACGCTCGAAATTACAGCGAAATTATGAAAATTGTAAGCATCATAATTATTATTCGTTTGGAAGCAATTGTAACAATTTTTCATTAAGACTTTCTATTGATTCTACAGTGTCCATACCAAATCTAACATACTAATATACTTGTACTACAAAATAAATTTAGAATATAAAAATACCGGGACCAATCAAGGTTGTGAAAAGAAGATTCGCTTCAAAGTCTTGTGCTCTTTTTGTTCTCTTGCTTTCTAATAAACGAAACTTCACTGGTACCTCCGAGCCAATGTTATGGGTACTCTTCTTCCCCCTGATCTCCCCAAACCGCGAAGAGGCCACACACAAGAAACCAACAAACAATAACTCCAAGACTTGTCTCGCAAGGAAGAGCTTCCACTCTTTTTACAAGCTCGGTATCCCAACTCTCACAAGGTAAACATAGTCCAATAAAGATTTGGCAACACAACAATTCTTAAAAGGTCAGATCCTTTTCTCTTCTATATCATTTTTTTTTATAGAAATTCCTTCACTCACACATATCCCCAAGCACAAATAATCAACTTTTTAGTTTAAATTAATTATGATTATTCGCCCACACATTTGTCACACTCTCCCCAAGTTGCACAAGTAATTACCAATTTTTATTTGATTTTAAAATCCAAATTCCCTCACATTCCCCAATGTGTTCCTATTTTCTCTCTTAGTTGTCCCTTGTTCCCCAAATTCTCATTTAATGAGTGTCTCCTAACTAGATCTTAGTTAGAGTTGGATTATGAGTCTTCTTCTAGTTAGACTAGTGGTAGGTTGACTCAAGATTCTATTCTATGTACACCCATTCTCTCAAGTTATTATTTATTTCTATTTAGAAATCCTTTTTTATTAATTTCATGCACACATGTGCATTTTATCCAATCTTTAGATTTTACTCACTTTTTCCTAGAAATTGATTTATCTCAAATATTTAACTCATGTCATAATTCATTTAGTCCTTTATTTAAATTTATACTTAGTCTTAGTCTTAGACTTAGTCTTAGACTTTTGTTAGGATTTATAATTAATAATTTATTGTTTAATTAATTATTTAATCCAACAAGGTCTAATCATTTCAATGTTTTCTAGGCCACCTAGATTTATTGACTCAAGTTTAATTACGCGATGTGCCCTTCAAGACACACCTTTGTGCTCCAAGGGTGTCACTCGCCTTAGAGTTGTTTTGGAAGTTTGTGCGACCCTTGGAGTCAACACTCCACTCGGTCGACCTTGTGAGAGACTAAGGTCTTCTAAGGAATAAGGACTATGCCTTATTGCGCACCCCTTAGAAATATTCATGAGCGACTATCTCAGTTCACCCTCACAACATCATGGACCTCTTAAACTAGGTAATCGTTAAACTAGCGTTCAAACTATGGTGGGAGTTCTAGTAGGTTGTGACAGAGACGTTTCCACACCTCTCCCTCAAATGTTTGGTTTCTATGCATGGCCCCTTTACTCCTTATGTGAGTCATATTAGCAAGCATCGGCAAGTCTGCATCCACTGACAAAAAAATATCAATAATCTATATAAATAAATCATATTGTAATCAATCATATGTCACATGTGCGTAAAATGAAATACTCAAACAAATACAATCCACTCCCTGACTCAATCCAGAGTCTAGGGAAGTTCATTGATGCAATGAGCATCCATAACCTGCCATGTGTCTTGCACACTCAGGAAAACTCATCAATAACATATGCCAATATATATACATCAAAATAACAATAAGTCACAACACATCATCGTCATCATATATAACCCATAATCGAAACGAAATTGATATACAATAACCAGATCACTTGCTCGCAAGTGTCCTCAAAGAATAATTCAATAAAAGTGTGCTCAGTAGAATGAAATGTTACATAGATTAACATGTCAATTGATAAATCTCCCCATAATGTGATATCAATTCATCTGTAAAAATGGACCAAGAGATAATATAATTCTTTTTTATTTCACAAAGCCATTGATACCAAACAAATTGGTCATTTTCTAAATACAAGGATGCAATAGGTACATTTTGTAATGGCGGTGTTTGGTGTAGATCAAAGAATTGCTCCATCTGGAATATCCATGTTATTGGATCTTTATCATCAAACTTCCTCACATCAATCTTTGGAATGAACTGGTTCCTTGGTGCCGCATTGAAACATTGATGATGTAGCTATGGAAGTGGTGAATAATCATGATTCTGGGACTAGATATTCATTTCCTCTACATTTTCATGAATTCCTTGCATCTTGTTATCTCCTTTAGGGAGTATGTCATCTAGGGTATGTAACAACATTTCAGACATTTAAGTTTTCAATTCTTTCATCTTATTTTCCACAGGTTCCCAATTTTTATTTATATTTCTTTCCATATGTTTCTGAGAATGTGTTAAATTCACGTCTTAACATATTACTACTCATTTCATCAACTTGGTTATATAATCGGGTTAGCCTAATTTCAAAATCTTCATTTTCTTTGGAAGTCATGCTTGTTTTTTTATGAGGAGTACCAATATTGTTTGGAGGATCCTTTGGAGCCATGTGATAAAATAGTCATTCTCCTATTTTTCCTCTTTATCATTAATTTTGAATCACCAAATACAATTTTCCAATAAAAAGTTATGTCAATTGTAAGTTACGTACCTTTCAAACCCTTAATTTGGAGTCTATTCTCCTGACCAACCTTCCTTCTTGTGTATTTCTGAAATTTAGTCCCTTCTAAATCTGAATTTTTTTCCTGTAGCACTCTTATATGTTCTCTCTACAATGTCATAGGTTTGACCAAAATTGGATGTGCCAAGTGAAATTTAGGGTAACTTTACCAAGCCTTGTTGATTTGTGTCCCTTTCGGGAGAGCGAACTTATACAGAATTCCACACACCCAATATTTGATATCTAATTCCAAAACTTATACCAAAAATACTATGGATTGTCCTCTTTAAAATGAAACTGGTCTCATAAAATTTGGATCCTCTATGAAGAAGATATGACGATTTTACCTGAAACACATGTTTGAGACTAGTAATAGGACTAGTCCAAAATACTATCTTTCACAGGGTGTATCTTTGAAAGTATAGAGACCCACATACTGAAATTTTTACCACATATACCTTGATAAGTCTTCTAAATAACCTCCAAGTTTCACTATTGTAATCGTCCTAGAAACAAAGTTATAGAGAAAATTATAAGATGACTTTCTTGGAGAAGAAAAACTGTAGGATCAATGCTCTAATACCAAATGTTATAATCCAATGTCTTAAAAATGAAAAAAAAAAGTCAGAGAATTATAGTTCACTTCGAGGGGGAAACCTCGTTTTATAATATATCCAATTCATAATACGATATGAGATGTGATAATATAATCCTAAGACTAGGTCTCCTTGGTATATATATAGGAGACAAAGGGTACAATTCTAATGAAAGGGTACCATGAGGGGTTCACATATAATTATAATACTATAAATACAATTATAGTACTATAAATGTAATAATTCAATATCTAGGGATTAATAAGGGGTTTTACACCTAAAACGGGGCTTTGTCTAGGTCTTAACAGGTTCCAGCAATAGTAGATGCCCTTCAAATGCATCTACTGCATGCCATGCATTGATGCATGGTAATTGATTTTAAATTTTCTCAAATATGTTTTGGTCAAGCATATAAGAATTATATGGTGTTGGATAAACGTTTTGTGCACAACATTACATCTAAAGATATTAAGTTTTATAACAAATATTAAATTGAAATGTTATTAAGAGTTCTACAGGTGGGCACACCTGTCATTTACACCTTTCATAGTAGTAGTAGAGTGCACCCCACCTATTTCCCCGCACTGTAACGAGAGAATAAGATGGAAAATATTTAATATCTTGATTTAAATATATATCCATGCATGTCGAGTTGTATATTTAATGTGTATATGCAACATATTTGTATGTTATATTTTATTTTATTTTAATAATATTGAACTTGATTCATTTTTTTGAGCATGCATTTAGTGTCTTATTCGTCCACTACACACGGCATATACTTCCCATGTTATAAAAATAGGTGTGTTCGTTTCACCATAGACAATATAGAAATATTTTCACCCAACCATAAGCACAAAGGCCACCCCCAAGCACCTTAACCTTGACATACAGAATAATTTCGAAAGCAATCCAATAGCTAACCAAAGTAGTGCACCTTTCTCCAAGGCTAGTGCACCAAGCAAGAGTAACCAAAGACCAAGCAGAAATTCCAAACCATACCAAGAGACCAAGTCACCATTGTTGTAGTTGAAGATTTCCTCCAGTCATGTGCACTTCTTGTCCTTATGCAGTTGTGAGTGAGTGAGTGAAAATGAGCTCTAGCGCCCTATATTTATACTTCTCTATCTCACTTGATTGGGCTGACTACTCTTTCTTGGAGGATAATAACTCAATATTAAATATTCTCTTGAGCCAACTTTTCTTTTAGGGTTATTATCCAATGTTTTAGGGTTTCTCTTGCTTCCCGGAATATTCTAGTCTTGTCAAAGGTTACACATGGAGGTTAATACCTCTCGCAGCTACCATAATATCAATAGATTTTGGAAGCCACACCATGGGCTACAAAGACTATTATTCTAATATGGACATGCGTCCTAGAAGAATGACTATCATGGAACATTTTCCACGGGGAGAATGTGTATCCACCAGTAATATTTCAACTTGGACCATCCTCCACAGGAAGGATGTTTGTCCACCAGCAATTTGTCCTGTTTGGACCATTTTTCATCTGGAGAATGTATGTCCATTAGCATACTAACTATCCATCTAGATGGAAATCATCTCCAACACTAGTGATAGTCTCCATGGAAATCAGAACAATGCCATCTAATAGAACACAACTATGTATATCCATAGTAGTACACAACTACTACCCAGTGGTACACAACCACTCCTAGTAGCACAAAACTACTAACCAGTGACACACAGTCACTACCAGTGGATCACATCCACCACAGTAGCATACAACTATTGTCCAAAGACATACAGTATCCACAACAATCATATCATCTTATATCAACAATATCATGATGCAAATTGATTCATTTGGGCCATTCTTCCACTCACATCTATGAGATATAGAAGATCATCTGCCCTCATAAAGTAAAACATCAGCCATGGACTATCTGGACTATTCTTCCCAGGCATAGAAGAATATTTGTCCATGATTTTTGATCTTGCACCATTCACCTAACTGGGTCATTCCTCTAGCACTAATCATAGTGCAACCTGGAGAGAATGAGTCTACCCTAGGGAATGTTTGTCCCTAATTATTGAGCCAAGATTCACCTAACAGGTCCATTCCTCTGGCACTAATCATAGTGAAACTTGGAGAAAATGAGTCTGGCCTAGGGAATGATTGTCCATACCATTTCCTATGGAAATTGTTGTCCTACAACAACCTCCAAAACAAACCATTCTTCGAAACTACTCACAACTGTGAACTTCAAAAGAATGATTTTTCGATGAGGTGGACCATTCTACTTGACCACTACTCAGAGTGAATGCCAAGAAGAATGATTTTCCTAGACCATTCCCCCACACTAGCCACAAGGGGAATCATTTTCTATGGTACATCAACAATCTATCAGACCATTTTCATTACGAAAATGATTGTCCAATCTGGACCATTTTTTGAACTGGAAAATGATTGTCCGTTAGAAATCTCGAACCACTTTTTGGACTGGAAATGAATTTCCCAACCTGGACCATTTTCAAAACTGGAAATGACTATCCATATATAAATAACATATCAGTTCTCCCTCCCAACCTGGGGGTAATCACTTCCTTTTTCAATAAGTAAGTCATCTCCACGAGCCTCAGCTTGTGTTAGGTAGCTAGAGAGGTGGTGGAGGTCATTCAATGTAAGGTCGACTAGGTCCACTATATTATTAAATAAGGTCTACTATGGTAGTTATATATAATAAATGGGTAGGTAGATATAATAAATGTAAGAGGACTTCTTAGAAGGTTCTGCTTCTATAAGGTTCCTCCTCTAGAATGTTCTTAGGTGATGGTAGAACTATATAAATGGGTTCAATCAATGTAATGGGATATTAAGAGAAGTATTGTATTTGGAGAGGTATCTCAATAGGAGGATGCTCCCTTGAAAAAGCAAGTGAATAGGAGAGGATCCATTCCATAATAGAATCCATTGTATGGTGTTGCCCTACCTCAAGGGTTTTCTTATAATAAAGTGTTTTTTCTATATTTTTTCATATATATTGTGTGGCTAATTTATTTATTTATATTTGGTACTTAACAATTGGTATCAGAGCACTTTCCTTGGCAAGAATTGTGGGCAAACTTTTTTCTATTTTTGTAGTATTTTTTTTTCAGAGAAGCCAAAGAGGGCCAAGAAATTATGGATGATTTATGTGAATTTATGTGAAACATATGCATAAATTGGTTGTATATATGAGTTCCTCTTAGAAAAAAAACCCAATTTATAAAGAAAAATCATCTGAAATGGAGTCCGAGAAGTAAAGTTATTGAAGTTTTAAAATCTATTATTTTCAGGGTTTTTTCCATGGATGGCCGCGTGATTTTTCCGATTTATGTAACAGACAAAGATGCATTTTCCAAAAAAAATTGCAAATCTAAGTTCCTCTTACAATTTCACCCAATTTCAAAAAACAATTCATCCAAATCGGAGTTCTGGAAGTGAAGATATCGTTGATTTAAAATCATTCATTTTGGGGGGTTTTCTCGACAGCAACGAGACTATGGAATTCATAAATTTTCATAGGGTGCTTAGATTGCTACCCGATCAATGTCATTGGATAAATCAGTTTAAGAGATTTATTTTGATATATTATATGTGGTTTTTCCAATGGATATTCATTCTCAAATCATGGCAACAATCAAGACAACAATTCAAGAGTTCAAAGTTGAAATGCAACATTTTCTAGAGAAACTTATTCAAGAGCTCAAAGTTGAAATGCAACATATTCAAGAGAAATGTATTCAAGAGTGAAAAATTTCAATGCATATTATGGATGAATATAATCAAGAAAGATATGCTTGGTATGATTTCGAGGCCGATTGTGATCATTCGTATATGAACAGTTGACATTTTTTGGATGATAACTATTTCCGTATTTTATTTGATGACTCTACTCCCCCTCAGGTAGAGAACTTATTGGAGAGTAAACACGATCATTCTCTTCATATACTTCTTCAGTTTTATTATTCTCCAGTCGCAACGAATGCATTTTTTGTTGGTTCTAAATATTTTGATCCACATGACCAATGTCAATCTTTAGAGTATCATTTTCAGTTAGTTCTCAAGTTCCAATATCTTCAGCGTGGAGTTCACATGAACACTTGGACATGGGACCCAGGTTCACAGAGGCAGTTCAACTACTTCAGCATAGTGGCTCACATTTATACATGGGACCATGGTTCTCTAGTCTTCTTCATCATTATGGTCCACAATTATCCATGGGACCCTAGTATATGGTTGTCCACCCTCATAACAAGCGTTGAGGCCAACGCTTTCATAAGGGAAATGGAATGAGGTAGTTGAGGCAATTCAATGTAAGGTGGACTAGGTCCACTATATTATTAAATAAATCCCACTATGCTAGTTAGATATAATAAATGGGTAGTTAGATATAATAAATGTAAGAGGACTTCTTAGAAGGTTCTACTTCTAGAAGATTCCTCCTCTGGAATGCTCTTAGGTGATGGTAGCACTATATAAAGGGGTTCAAGCAATGTAATGGGATATGAAGAGAAGTATTGTATTTGGAGTGGTAAATCAATAGGAGGATGCCCCCTCGAATATGCAAGTGAATAAGAGAGGATCCCTTCCATAATAGGATCCATTGTATGGTGTTTCCCTACCTCAAGGGTTTTCTTATAATAAAGAGTGGTTTTTCTATATTGTTTCATATATATTATGTGGTTAATGTATTCATATATCTTTGGTACTTAACAACTTCTCCCTTAAGTACGCAAAAGTTTCATATTGGACAGAGGCTTTACCAAAATATATTTTATCTGCTCATCTGTGGAGATATACTAGAGAGCCACTTCTACCCTATGGAATTTATCACGGAGAAAATAATGCTTGATATAAATGTGCTTCGACCTATCATGGAGCACCAGGTTCTCAGAAAGCTTTACACAATTCTAATCATCACAATATATCACGGTCGAATCCAGCACCTGATTAGACAATACAAAAACCAACTTACGAAGCCACATTGCTTTCGTACAAGAATCACAAGATGCAATATACTATGCTTCTGCAGTGTTGAGTGCAACAGACTTCTATTTCTTGCTAGCCCATGACATCGTGGCAAAGCTCAAATTGAAACATATCCAAGTAGCACTTCTTATGTGATCTTCACTCCCTACCCATTCTGAATTAGTAAATCTATGCAGTTGTATATCATAACTTAAATGTCCCACAAAACAAATATCTAGATGAGTATTCTCTAAATACATTAACGAGCCAATCAATTCTCGATACAAAGACAGGTCTACCGGATTAGAGTCTCTCAACTTATTCAAATATGTCATCATGGAATTTTGTCATGGATTTGCAATCCATCATCCCGTACTTCCGAGTAACCATTCTGATACACTTTCTCTATCATAGGAAGTTTTCTCCATGCTTATGTTGTATATGATATACTCTGCATCGAGTTGCTTGAATCCATCCAAGGTATTCTTCCATTTGCATACATGGGTCTCTTTCTGGTATACCTCAAAACCTTGAGGTTTCTCTACATATGCTTCTTCTTCAATTACTATGTTTGGGAAGAACAGTCTTTACATCATCTGATGTAAACTCCAACCCATGGATACTGCAAGAGATATAATAGCTTAGATAGAGGTATATTTGGTTTACTGGAACAACTTGTCATCATAGTCTTCTCCCTTCTTCTGGAAGAACCTCTAGTTTTGAATCTCGCAATGCTTCCATTCATAAGTCTTTTTCACAATTTCTTACATATATTGTTCTTCATCACAGCTTCCATCCCTTCTCCTTGACTACTTCTAGTGGGTTCAAACCATGTTGGTAGTCTTATGATTCTCGGTAATATAACTGGTTGTTCTGGATTTTCTTTCTTTCTTGGAATCTTCATGTTCTTTCTCATGTTCCTCTTTAACTTTGGGTTCAAAGGAGTCTTCTATAGATTCCATGCCATTCCTTCCTGAAGATTCCAAATTCTTCCTTTCATCGTAGGAACATAGATGTAGATGGACAACCAAGGATACTTAAGGCTTCTTTTTGAAGAAGACTTCTTCTAGAGTCAAACTGAACACGTGTTGTTTGTCATGGTTGCTACTTTCAATGGGGAAAATGGACAGATACTTTATAAGATTCACGGATTCTTCAATGAATCATATCATTTAGGATTAGCTCCCTCCTAATCCTGGCTTCATGCATGAATGCATGCTCTTCTTTGGAATTCTACAATCAGCTCCATCCATCTAAGAGAGTCCATGCTTCCGTCTGCATCCTTATTTCCTTATGCAAAGTGTCACAAGTATTATTCTAATTTTCTCTTGATTATTGACTTATTTCTAGTTTGACTCCTTTTGGGTCTCTTCAAGTTTGATTTTGATTTTGGCCTATCCGGCAGTTGTTACTTATATAATAGATTCCTCAGGAATTTGTCACCAAAGATTGTCAATGCACTTCATCTTTTTCATGTACATTACTTGACTTGTAGTCATCATAATAGAAATCCTTATCTTGTTATTCTTCCATAGGTATTGTTTAACTGACCATCTTATCTTCTAAGAAATAGATACACACGATATGTACAGGAACTATGTAAACATGGTATGTACAAGAAATATGTTATAGAATAATATTATTACCTTGACTAGAAGAAGAAGTCTACTTCATCCTTCTTAACTTTCTTTGAGGGTTTCTTTTCTTCGGAAATTGTTGCTTCGTGTGTTTTCTTCCTTTTATTTAACTCGAGACAGTGGTTCTTGTAGTGACCATATTTTCGACAGTAGAAGCATTGTATTTTGACATATCCTTTTCTTGATTTGGTTTCTTTCTTAAGCCAAACTTCTTCTTATTCCTGAAGTTCTTGAACTTTGTTGTGAAGGCTTAATCATCATATTTCTTTTGGGATTTCTCTTTTGCACTAATCCTTGATTCTTCTTATGCACAGAAAGTCCAAAGTTCTTCAAATGTAGGATACTTCATTCTTTTGTTCATGTTTCCGACAAATGCATCCCATGTCTTAGGAATGACATTGAGTACTATATTTACTAGTTCCTTTTCTGAAATGATTTCTTCAATGGCTTGTAGTTGATCTCTTAACTGAGAGATTCTTACAAAGTATGATGTTATATTTTCATCATCATTCATTTTCATGTCACAGGGCTCATTCTTCAGACTCGTTACTTGTCCAATGTTTCTAACTGAGAAGAGGTTAGTTAGGGCATCATACATCTTTTTAGATGAGTCAAGATGAGAGATGTAGGGTATCAAGTGGTCCTTTACAAACTCCACTATGATTCTCATAACATTGATGTCATTGTCCTTGAACTTCTGCATAACTACAATGTTCGAAAGTTCCTTCTTTTTTACTACTTCAAACTGTGGTTCCATGATCTTTCCTTTCATGATATCCAACACTTTATTCTTGGAAAGGATGAGGTCAATCCTTGTTTTCCATGCTATGAATCTAGAAGCCCCTTCTAACTTGTTTTATGACTTCATAGAGTAAGTCATGACTACTTTGACTTGGTCAACCTTTGACTTTGAACAAAAACTCAAAGATGACACCTTGGCTTGCTGAGAGTACTAGGAGGTGCACTAGGATAGGGTGCACTAGGTTATCTAGGAATTAGGTCAAGCTCTTCGCTTAAGGTGCCTCAACAAGAGGGTTAGGGTTTCGTTGCTGCAACAAAAATTTGACTGCAACTGCAACTGAGCAAATCCTCCCAATCTATCTTCCAACGGTTAGACTATCTGAAGATAGTGTGGGCCCATAACTTGTTAGAAAAATAGGTGTGATCATTTCACCATAGACAATATAGCAATATTTTAACCCAACCATAGGCACAAAGGCCACCCCCGAGCACCTTAACCTTGACAGACAAAATAATTCTAGAAGAAATCCAATAGCCAACCAAGGTAGCGCACCTTTATCCAAGGCTAGTGCACTAAGCAAGAATAACCAAAGACCAAGCAGAAATTCCAAACCATAATCAAGAGACCAAGTTACCACTGTTGCAGTTTCAGTTGTCCTCCATTCATGCGCACTTCTTGTCCTTATGCATTTGTGAGTGAGTGAGTGACAAATGAGCTCTAGTGCTCTCTATTTATATTTCTCTATCTCACTTGATTGGGTCGACTTCTCTTTCTTGGAGGCTAATAACTCAATATTAAATATTCTCTTGAGTCGACTTGTCTTCTAGGGTTATTATCCAATGTTTTAGGGTTTCTCTTTCTTCCCAGAATATTCTAGTCTTGTCAAAGGTTACACGTCGAGGTTAATACCTCTCACAGCTACCACACTATCAACATCCCACCCATTATAGGCTTGATTTAGGTAAAATAAAATCTAAATCTTGTTATTGTTATGTGAAAAAAGAGTGTTTTATTCATACATATGGCATTAGTAATTCATTTTTTTACAAGGACTAGTACAAGCATTCCTTCCATACTAGTCAAATGCCCACTGGGGATGAGGCATATATATCGCCAGGTGATTTAATTAATCATTTCCATTAGTTGCACATGTTTATAGACTAACTAAAAGTTAAATCTAAATCTTGAACATTAAATATATTCTAAGGCATGTTTCTATTCAACATTTTACAAGTTCAGCCCTCACCCTCTTGCTTCGATTTGTGCAAGGGTGAAAGGTCACAAGGTGTCACATTTTTTCTCTCAATAGAGTGTATGGTCCTTTATACACTTATCCAAGATATATTCCCAAGGAGATTCTTTGGAAAGACAATGTTAGTATGCTTATTGTTAATGGTATGAGGAATCATTTGAGTCAATTACAGGCTGAGTTGGAAAAATATGATGTCACTAGACCAAATTGGAAGAATCTACATATTGTTTGGTGCACTTTGGACTAGCTGATTAAAAAATATTGTGGGTTTGGGTCAATGCCACAAGTATAAATCCTTTAATATGTGACCAAAAAGAAACTAAAACATGTATATAAACAACTATTTCTTTAATTTGTGACCAAAAAGCAACTAAAACATGTATATAAACAACTATTTTGTGGGAAATGACAAATAATTGTATAATCTCGATCCTTTATAACATGATTAATTTACTTATTTTTGTTGGTAAGTGGCTTTATTATATTAACTATGAACAAAGTATATAGAGATAACATATCCAACCACAAGAGACCATAACACAAAAAAAATTCTTCATGCCTTGTTATTGGTCTGGGAAACCAGACCAATAAGTTGTTCCTGAATTTTAAAGATTGTAAAATAACTATGTCAACATGTTCATACTTCTGTCCAAATATGGATAGCTTATAAATGTCTGAGTAACAGAGACTTAAAAAAAACCTGAAACCAAAGCTTTAACATGTTCATACTTATGTCCAAGTATGTATAGCTTATAAATGTATGAGTAACAGAGACTAAAAGGAAACCTGAAACCAAATATTCTTTCATCAATGATCATGAGAAACATGTGGGTGAGTGGAATTCCTTTGGGAAACAACATTCAAAGATTCTGGACTAGAATAGTGTCGATCTAGGCGAGTGAAGGACCCACCAAGCCTATTTTCCATTCATGAGAATCTCCATAATGTAAAAGTTTTGAGTTTCCATAGCTTCCATGTGACCCTTTAACTTCTTGAAACTTGCCATCCATGATAATCTCCATAATGTAACCGTTTTGAGTTTCCACAGCTTCCATGTGATCCTTTAACTTCTTGAAATATTCATCTTTTGGCAACAATCCTAGAGCCACTAGAGTTTTAGTGTGCTAGTAGAGTTCAAATGTGCAGAAGAAGATGGATTTTCTGGTTCTAGTACAGCCCAGGTCTGAAATCAGGACCCCAACTTCCTCCTTCACCTCATCTGCCTCCTTGAACTTACGAACAAGTCTTTTAGGGCATGCATGGAAGACTTAGCTTCCTCAGGGACAAAGTCAGAGTAGAATTCAACTGCATATTTAGCCACTTGGGATTGGATAACTGCGGGATGACTAGGTTTCCAGCCTCGGGGTTCCATAATACCAGGAGAATACAGAGGGAGAAGGAAAAACAAAGCAAGTGGAGAAATAAAAAGAGAGACAATGTTATCGAGGACCGTAACAGAAAAGACCCAATAACTTCTTCAAGGGATCTGTTAGCACTCTGTAAATCTATTCGGTTGATAAACAAACGACAGAGGTAACTATTTCAACCAACTTTGAGACCCGAAACTAGCCTTTCGGACCTGGAGAGAGCTCTCTTGGGAGACTTTGTCTCGATACAGGGTATGGTTTTAAACTGACAGCTAGATTTAACACTGTCAGATAATACGTTTTGGTTCTATTGGCGCAAGAGAGTCAGACCTTGGGCTATGGAGTCGATTTAAGAAAATGATGGAAACAAATGACTCAATGACTGAACTTGAGAGGATAAAGGACAAGCAAGCAACAGTCTTCAGTTTAAAATCATTGTGTGTGGCAAGGAGAAAACATATGAAGCAACTCAGAGCATCGTTGAGGATGAATTCGGAGTTAACTTTAGAGGAAATACGTTTTGTCTAAATGGCACAAACAAGGGGTGTTGCGCGGCGAATCCTAGGTTCAAAATTTCATTCTTATTCAGAAAAAAATAGATATGAATAAAGAATACAGGAAGTACGTATGCAAAGAAAGGAAACAATACATCCAACTTCTACAAATATAATATTTTCATCAAAGCTTCAGGAATTTTTCATTAAATTTTGATCGAACTCAAACTACATTCAATAGACATTGTCTATACTAATTTTTCCAACCAACCTGGTTTACATTGAAAACATAAAATATATAGGCAAAGGCATCACTTGGGCTGCCCTGCTCTCTAGCTAATATCCCTAAAATCTAGGAAACGTGTCGTCCTCTGTTCCATGATCTTTCGTATGATCTATTTCCAAAAATAGAAAACAACTGTGTTCGATCGCATCCTAACCGCTTGTCTCTTGTTACGGTTGTTCGGTTTCAACAAGGTCTTCTCGTAGGGGAGAGTGATGTGTCGTTGCCTCCCTTTGACAGGCCATCAAAATGATTCAGGGCTTTGTCAAATTTTTGCCATCTAATGTAACGGCCCTACTTCTGTTCGCCTGCTCATTTATTAGGGTGCGTACGTGATGATCAGCTACAGACTGTCGTAGTCATTACCAAACTGACAAAAAAATTCTAAGGATGATGCTTGTTTCAAAACTGTCAATATCTGCGCCACGTTTGAAAATACAAGAGATGAAGTCAATTAATCATGTTTTTTTTGCGCGCTGGCGAGGTCCGCGCGGACTTTCTCCCC
Source organism: Picea engelmannii (assembly GCA_009831015.1). Lineage (NCBI taxonomy): Eukaryota > Viridiplantae > Streptophyta > Pinopsida > Pinales > Pinaceae > Picea > Picea engelmannii. The sequence continues at coordinate 223,556 of ML781215.1, read as the reverse complement.
AGTCGCTTCAAGTTCTTTGGGGTGTTATGCATTCCTTTCTTCTGACGTTCTTTGTGCTTCGCGCAGCTGCACGATTGTATCTTGTGTTTCCCGGAGCTGTCTCTTTAGCCACGTCATGTTCCCTTTATGAACTTGTGATGCTGACACTTCAAGGGTCTTTTTAGCCAACTGTCATCTTAGCTCTCTGTTTTCCTGGTAAAGTTCAACAATGGCAAGTTGCGCTTGTTTCCGATGTTGGGATGGTTCTCGAACATTATTGCCCGCGACATCTGTCCTCCTCATTTTTCCCCCGTTTTCTCTACTGGTGCCTTCAATAGGCTCTAGCCGAATAGCGCGCATAAGTAATTTCTCAGCATCTGATCTTGCGTGTGGCTCATCTTGAACTTGGGTTTCCCCAGCTTCTTTGTTCTTTATCTGTCTACCCATTCTCTGGGACATCTATTGTTGGGAAGGTAGGGCTTCCAACGTCTTTCTTCCAATGCAACTTCTTCCACTCCGGCCTTCGCGCGATGTGATATCATCGTTTCAGGCAGAGGGAAGTCTCCCTTTGAAACCTTGGGAATGCCCGTTGTGAGAAAAAATGAGTCCCAGTCGCTTTGAGGTTCAGGCCTGGCGCTTATGTTACTCTGCATGCCATGTCTTATGTTTCAAGGGGTTTCCATGGTGCAACACCTATCTGTATTATGCGCGGTGGACTTGGAAAGGACCCAAAACGGAAAAACTCGACCAGTCTAGGCTCGTGAGAAAACTACAAACAGTGAATAAGCTTGGCTGGTGAATAGAATGCATGCAGAACTTCCAGAATTTATAATAGAGTGAGCGTGAGGTGGAAATATGCCAAGGGACACTGAATTCATGGTGACTGGATGTTTTGAAATGAACTGTAGATTTCCCATAGCACATCTATGCGTCTAGAGTGCAGCTAATAAGGGATGCAAGGCATACGTGATATGAACGCCGTGATTTTTCATTCTTACAGCCTTTATAATGGGTCGATGATGGCCACTGCACTTGCCGACGTGACTTCTATTAACAAATTTCCTCGACTTGGGGTACGTAGAAAACTCCCTCTTGACAGGACCCGACTCTTTGGGAAACAGACACATACTATTTACACATGTTTTGACTCTGACATCCCTTGTCGATTCCAAGGGCCAACTAGCCACCTGTTGACTTCGACCCCTTTTTTGTTACGTACATGACCTCACATACTTTGACACACGGGCCATAACTCGAATAAAACTGACTCTAATTGAAGAGAGAAATGGCGGCGCTAACAGTTGGCTCCAATGGGGATGTTATCCTCCCCGTGAGGTAGAAAAGAACAGTAGACTAGGTTCTTGACCATTGGGCCTTATTCAACGTTCAGACACTAAAATATGAAAGACAAAATGCAACCTAAACCTATCGATGCAATTTCTAAAAGATTCAGCATAAACTCAGGGCCTTCACTTTGGGCTTCAATTTTCTGCTGACATACTGACTCGACACAAAAAATAAAACGACTATATACAATGGTGTGTGACTTAAAACAGACTTTGTTTCACCAGATAACGTTTGAGGAATCTACCGTTTACATTCCCCCAACCAAGGCACTCTCCATTTGGTTCTTCTAGAAAATAAACATTGCTTCTGAGATATGTGCTAACTCTTAATGGACCCATCCAAAGGTGGTCGAATTTTTCGTGCTTTCATTTATCCTCATTCCTCGTATCCCATCTCAACACCAACTCCCTACCAAAAATTCCTCCTCCTTAGCATGCTTGTCGAAGGTTTTCTTTATCTTCTCTTGGCGGAGTTTTGATCGATTGTAAACCTTGTCCCTCATATGTTGTGTGTGAATCAGCTGATTTATTCTCCTCTACGTGTCATTTGACTCGGCCTCTTGTTCTTGCAACAACTTCCTAACGGGAAACCCCAGTGAGGTGGGGAAAACCGCATCTGCATCGTAAATGATATGGTAAGGTGGGGTCGAGATGGACTTCTTGGTGGTGACCATGTCTACCCATAGCACATAAATAAGATTTTTATGCCAGGCCTTCTTGCTATCTTGCAAAAGTCTATTGATGATCCTAATCATACTTTTATTTGATGATTCTGCTAACCCATTTCCCTATGGATAATACTTCATAGAATGCCCCAGGGTTATATTGTAATCCTGACAAAACTTCTCCATCTTATTATAATTGAACGCAGTCACGTTATCTGTTATGATATTGACAGGGCATCCAAACCTTGACAGAATGTTCATTTCCATAAATTGAATAATGACTGTGCCAATGGCCTGCTTCGTTGGAACTTATTTTATCCATTTCATTAAGTAATATGTGGCCGTGAGTATCCATTTGTGTTGCGCCGAGGATGGTGGATTTATTTCCCCTATGAAATCCAAACCCCACTGCATGAAAGGTGCTTCAAATGAGATTGGCTTTAGTGGCAAGGGCTGCAACTTTCTTCTTCCATCAAAAATTTGACACTCGTGGGAACCAGAAACTTCTTTGTATACATCCATGAATATTGTAGGCCAATAGTAACCCGCTCTTAGGATTTAGTGCATGGTGTTGTTCCAGTATTGGTGTCCTCCGCAGTCTCCTTTGTGGAATTCCTCGCTAGCTCGTTCTACGTCGTCTTCCAGCAAACAACTTAGCAATATCCCTCCAGGATATTTCCAGTATAGAGAGCTATCCAAGATGCAAAACCTGTTGGATTTAAGCTTTAAAAATATGGCCTTGGTATTACTTAAACCCAGAGGGTCTTTCATATTCCTTAACAAGTAGATGATATCTGTGTACCACAGAGAATCGAAGAACTTTTGAGAGACCTGTGCAGTCGTTTCTTCCTGAGGACTCTCTGACAGATCAACAATGAAGTTGATTCCCACAACGTCACAGTCTGACTGTGCCATCAGCTTTGCAAGGCCCTGACCCTTAATTATTTTTGTAGGCTTGATATCAAGGTCATATTCCAGCATGGCCGCTATACACTTAACTCCTCTCCCCTCAGGGCCAGGTTGAGTCAGGATATCTTTGACTGAGTTGTTGGGAACATAAGCAATAACGTGTGAGTGTAATATGTATGTCCTGAACTCCTTTAGGGACTTCACTAAGGCTTATGCTTTCTTCTCCATAATGTCGTACCTTAGTGTATCATCCCTCAATGTTCAATTGAAATAGGCTATGGGCTTCTCGAAGTTCTTCTCGTCTTTCTGCAACCACATGTCGACAATCGTATACTCTGAGGCGAATGAAAACAAGATGAAATATTTCGTGAAGTCTCGACTAGCTAGCACATGAGCTCTAGTCAGCGCCACCTTGATATCTTCAAATGAATTCCTAGCTTCTGGGTTCCACTTGATCTCATTCCCCTTTCTCAACATGCAGATGATATGTTTTATAATCTCTGTCAGGTTCAGGATGAATCTTCTCAAGAATTTTACTTTTCCCAGGAAGGATTGCACTTCCTTCTTACTACGCGGGGTGTCTATTTTCAAGATTCCTTCAACCCTAATAAGGTCTATATTAATGCCCTCTTTCGAGATAATGTGCCCCAACAACTTCCCTTCTTCCATCCTGAAATGTGATTTCTTCGGATTTAGCAATATGCCGAACATCCTGCACTTCTGGAAAACCCTTTTCAGATGCTTGAGGTGTTGTTCGTTAGAGTCGAAGAATATTGTGATGTCATCCAGATAGATCACAATAAAATTGTCCTTTTCATCAGCAAATGCGATGTCCATTTCCCTCTGGAAGGTAGCTCTGGTGTTCATTAGGCCAAAAGGCATCTTGGCATACATGAACGTCCCCCATGGTGTCGTAAAGGCAGTCTTTTCCATGTCATCTGGGTGTACCAATATTTGATTGTAACCCAAAAAACTATCCAACATGGACATCTTCTGGGACCCCACCACCTTTTGTAGAATATATTCCATCTTAGGGAACGGGTAGTGGTCCTTGAGGGACACTTTGTTTAAGTTACGAAAATCCACACACAATCTTGTTTCGCCTCTCTTTTTTCTAACAGGTACCAAGTTGGCCACCCACTTAGAAAACCTTAAAGAAACGATAATTTTATCTTCCAAGAGTTTCTTTACCTCTTTTTTTATTAGCGACAACAGTAGGGGATTTATCCGTCACAGCTTTTGTTTGAACAGCCTCTGGTCTTCTTTGAGAGGGATGATGTGTTGAATCACTTTAGTGTCATACACCTTCAAGTCGTCATAACTCCAAGAGAAAACATCTAGGAGATCCTTCATGATCTTGACGTAGTATTTTTTGACCTCTGGACTGAGTGTTTTCGAAAATTTGATTATTTTCAGGTTCTCCTAAGTCCCGATGTTGCAATCTTCGACATCCTCATCATTTGCAATGATCTTGGTATTTCTAGCCACATCATTTTCGTCAAACATCGTTTCCAACAGAACTAGCCCCTTTGGGATGATGTTGTTCTTCAATTGTACTATGTCCCTTCCCACTATTTGGTTCTGGAAAGGGTCTTCATTATTGCGCACATCCACGCTCTCGTATTCGTCGCAGTAGCACTCATCATCAATGTTTATGTTAGCGAACTCATTGCTCATTTGAAGAAATCTCTCCACATGTTTGTCGTCCTCAAACACATGCCAATGTTTGATATTATTAGGCACTGTCGGCCTATGTTTGACTTCGATCTCGTATTTTCTATTTGGGAAGATGGGGATTTTAAAAACCAAGGCTGAGGTGGCCAATGCATCGGCAATCTGATTTTTCTCCCTTGGGATAACAGATAGATCGTACTTTGAAAATTCTTCGAAGAGGTCCAACGCCAAATTTATGTACGCTCTCAGCCTGGAGTGTTTGCACTGATATATGCCTTTCACCGGGTTTATAATCAGCTCGGAGTCTCCGTGCAGTGTTATCCTCTTTACACCCAGTTCTTTCAAAACCTTCAAGCCCAAAATAAATGCCTCATACTCGGCCATGTTGTTTGTACATTCAAACACGACCTTGTATGAGCACAACTTTGTGCTCACCTCGGGGAAGCTTATCCATACGCCGGCACCTGCTCCTTCCTTACTGACAGCGCCATCAAAACTCATGTTCCATATCTCGTTTTCCACATGATTCTTTGGGTTGGCACACTCTGTTGCTTGTCACGTGGTTTCCTCATCGGTTGTCATGATGGTTGTTAGCTCCTTCTCTTCAAAGCTCAGGTCATTGTAGAATATAGAGGAAACAACCTCAGTGTTGATGGAGTATATAGGATTTTATTTGGTTGCATCTTGTTGCTTACCATGTATTTCAGCAGCACTTCTCTGTATAACTATCTATCCTGGTCGAAGATAGGAATGGTGGTGTATGACATGTCCATTTGTAGAGTCCCCTTCAACTCCACAGCCCATGACTTGGAAAGCAACATTCCAAACTTTGGGGTTATGTCTGCCATGACCACATCCATAACCATGTTCTTCGAAGGAATTTGGGCCAGTGACATGACCAAGTCCTTGATGAGACCCAAACACTTGATTTTCCTTGAATCAAAAGAAAAAAGGTCCTTGTAAGGCCTAGTGATGTCCAAACCCAACTCATCCATGATCACCTTTGGCATGAGGTTGTGTGATGCACCTGAATCCAGCATGGCGTTATGTAGGGTCATGTTGTGGATCTTAATACTGACATAGAATAGGGGAACATCTTCAGTATCGCTTGTCTCCTCAACACGCGGACCAAACAGAATGGCAGGGTGAACATCTTGGGCATTCAAAGTGTCGGGAGTTTGTCCCATTTTAAGCATTTTAATGATCTGCTCCCGATACTCACCCTTTCTGATAAGTTCGTTAAAAGGGGGAATTTTTTTTATCTTGGCCATTTCATGTTCAAAGTTAAAAGGAGGGTATACTTTCTCTACCTCTTTTCCACATGCCTCCCGGCCTGTTTCCAGCACTTTTCTTGGGGCCTCCTCCTTTGACTTCGCCTTTTTAGTTGCATCCTTGGTCGGGTTGTCCAGCTTCGTTCGGCTTGTGGAAGGGGTGTATGTCGGAGGTTTCCTTATGGGATTTTTCTCCTGAGGCATGGTAGACGCCTCCTTGCTCCTGAGGTTATATTTCTTCTGAAACTGCATGATGGTATTCTAACAACCTTTTCTGAACTCTTTCGTTTCCCAAGACAACCCATCATCTGTCTCAAGCATCATATCATCATTTTTTCTCATGTATTGATCATGCTCTCTCTTTTTCAAAAACACGTGCAGTTTCTTGTCATTGCAATAGTGCATTTGGTCTTCAAACATCTGATCAAATTTCCTCGCCCGCGTAATAGTTTTGGAATGGAATGGAGGCCTTCTTTGTTAGTTTCCCTGGTCTCTCTGCTCCCTCTGTCTGATATGAGGAACTTGACCCCTTCTGAGTTTCTGATTCCTGTGTTGGGGGTCATGTTGTTCTCGAGCAATGCATCTATTTCCCACATACATTTTTTCCATTAGTTTCTCCATGGTCCTCATCATTAAGTCGAGTTTTTTGTCCGCAGAACTCGATGTCAATGGTTGCACATTCCCTTGGGGTTTCTTGTCACCCCTATTGAATCTATGTTTGATCTTCCCCGATGCCATAATGTTTATCTCGACTTCGATTGTGTCGCTCATCATTGCGTCCATATTTGTTGATCTTCTTCCTCTCAACAGCAGGGAAAAATCATTGTCGAAAGATTTCGCATATCACAGTTGCACAGCCCCAGGGGGTGGCTAGACTTATGCAAGGATTGAGTTATAAACCCTCATGAAACGGGCTGAGGATTCTTGCACCGTTTCCTCCAGAGCCCTCTTCATATTATTATACTTTGTCAACAACTGCAAGGGGTTTTTCTTATCTCCCCATCTATTAATGAAAGACATCTCGAACATGGTGAATTCTCGAATGCTTGCAGCCGGGAGGGCTTTGAACCATTTCCTCACCTCCCCCGAAAGGCTCTATGTGAACAACCTCATTTTCACGTCTGCATAGTCCACCTCATCTAGGTCGACGAAATCGTTGAACCACTACATATGCCTCTGGGCTGAAACATTCCCTTCAAAATTGTAGAGCTTGATCCTTTGGCTATAATTTTGGGGCAAATCATGCATTTGGGTTGGCAGAACGAGGGGGGGAAATCTGGCGGCCATGTCTCTAGGAGGGTTGGGGATTTGGGGGATATTATTAGATACTAGGGATTGGAATCTCTTCTAGTCGAAAACTATCTCGTCCAAGCTGGTTTCCAACTTAGACCTGAACAAGTTTTGTTCAAAGAATGCATCAAAATCAAGGTCGTCATTTCTTTGCACGCGGTCTTTGGGTAAGGACAGGCTTTTGTACAGGTAATAGAATGGGTTCGGCGCTTTCTCTCTAGTCCTGGGAAAAATTTTCTCGAGGTCGTACACAGGCTCTACAGTGTTTGGGTCAAGATTTTCTCTTGTGTAGATCGTCTTCAAAGCCAGGGTTCTTGAACTACGCTACTTGGTGCTACTGGTCTTTTTGACTGGAATCGCCAGGTTAAATGTGTCAGCCAGTATAGGTGTTTGTCCCTCTATTACCCTTAGTGGTAAAAACTTCAAATTTAGTCGTGCTCCTAGGTAAATTTTATTCAATTCCATCCCCAAAAAAATGCCACCAGAATGTTAGCACTCTGTAAATATATTCGGGTGATAAAATGGGGGCACCAGAAAATGAGATGTACCTCTAGCTCTGACTCCTATAAGTACAAAGATGGAAAATCATGTCTGACTGGTAAATGTGGTGATTGGTCTCAACCCAAAATTTTTGGAACCCACTTGAAACCAATGCTATCATAACCAAAACGGTGACCAAACTAGTCGACCCCAAAAATGTGACCTAGACCGAAACTGGAAAAAAACCAGACAAAAAAATCGGTCAACCATGTGATGTCCCGTCCCCAAGATTAGGCCAGCAGGGAGTGACTTAGTAGTCTATATGTTCCCGTAGACTATAGTCAGGCACAAACAGGGAACCAGATGGATAAATAAGGGGGAATTAAGGCTAAACGATAAATTAAGCCTAATTACTTAGGGAAAGTCACTTAAGCCTAAGTCAACGAAGAGTTAGAACGAAAAGGTGATAAGGGGGGGCGACTTAATTAACAAATAATTCACTTAGGAGGAAGGGCGCCTAGGTTAAATGATGTCAACGGATAATTAGGTCGGGAAAGGTATATAGAGAGGAATTTGACCTAATTCCTCATTATGCATGATTATGATTTGATGTTGAGAGCTTCCAGAGGAGGAAGAGAACCGACCTTATTGTTTTGTGGATTTCTGGAGGAAAACACCACCCTTGATTGGTTTCGGTGTTGAGAGACACACCCTAGCCTATCGGAGATACCATCCTGGTATCTCATCGTACATTTCAGGAATTTTCAGTGTGGAGGGCGCAAGCTTATTAGGAGATTCATAGGTCTGCAGTAGACCGTGGTCCCGATTGCAGATCCATTCTGACCCAGTGGAGATCTAGCCAGGGCGCTTCCATTGAGCCAGTATTCATCAAATTCCGACGGTGGAATCTTGCAAAGCGACCCATACAGTTGTTTAGGGCGCAGCCATTCCGGACAGTCATTTGGCCTTGTATGTAGGGGTTCCCTATCAGATCCGGCCAAATCCTTCCAACCCATTTCAGTAAGGGACGAGACGATCGTTTTGAGATACATAGCAGCAGATTCTGATGGTGGAATCCATTGGGGCGCATTCAGTGCCCAAGGAGGGGCACAAACCCCCCAGGGTTTCAGATCTAGTGCCGTAGAGGTCCGTTCTAGATTTCGTCAGACATTATTTCCAGTGCAGCAGCCAGGGCGCATTGATTGGAGCAGTTTTGAGATCATTCTGACGGTTGAGTTTTGAGATCGAGTTTTCCAGCTGATAGCGGTCACCGTGCTCATCCGGGATCGTTCATTTTGGTCATT
>ML781215.1:166479-197239 GCA_009831015.1 Picea engelmannii | reverse complement strand
TTCCTCTTCCTCTGAACTGGGAGGGAAAGGCGGAAAGTTAGGTCTGTCCCTTCTTCCCTTTCGCCGACTGTACGTGACGTATTCGTCACCTTCATGCTCACGACCATCTGGTTCTTCTGCTGAATTCATGGTTTTTAGTCACATGCTGGCAGGACTAAAGCTCTGATACCACTGAAATATCCCTGATCCGGCTGATCAAGATATTTGCTACTGTCTTACTGCTCCAGCGTGCAGATCTGATACACTGGGGGTTTCTGGATGCATTTTAGTGGTTGATGAAGATGTTCTTTGTTTATTGTGTTTGCATGTCAGTTATTATGGTTGCATGTAGGTTATTATAGTTTCATGTTGCATAATAAAGGTTTTACAATCATAAAATGACGCATGCAATAGCATAGAATGTCAACTGCTCAATATTATGAATAATAATAGTGCATGCATGGAATACAAATCGCCTACTGAAATATAGAGACTAAACATCAGTCAGATCTCATGGATCTATACCGGAATACAATCAAATAACAAAGAAATACCCGTGACCGCAAGAAGACAGCAGATCTGCTGCATGCACGGATAGAATGACCAAAATGAACGATCCCGGACGAGCACGGTGACCGCTATCGGCTAGAAAATTCGATCTCAAAACTCCACCATCAGAATGATCTCAAAACTGCTCCAATCAATGCGCCCTGGATGCTGCACTGGAAATAATGTCTGACGGAACCCCGAACGGACCTCTACGGCACTAGATCTGAACCCCTGGGGGGTTTGCACCCCTCCTTGGGCACTGGATGCACCCCAATGGATTCCACCGTCGGAATCTGCCTCTGTGTAGCTCAAAACGATCGTCTCGTCCCGTAATGAAATGGGTTGGAAGGGTTTGGCCGGATCTGATAGGGAACCCCTGCATGTAAGGCCAAATGTCTGTCCGGAATGACTGCGCCCTAAACAGCTGTATGGGTCGCTCTGCAAGATTCCACCGTCGGAATCTGATGAATACTGGCTCAATGGAAGCGCCCTGGCTATATCTCCACAAGGTCGGAATGAATCTGCAATCGGGACCACGGTCTACTGCAGATCTCTGAATCTCCTAATTAGCTTGCGCCCTCCACACTGAATACTCCTGAAATGTATGATTAAATACTTGGATGGTATCTCCGATAGGCTAGGGTGTGTCTCTCAACACTGAAACCGATCAAGGGTGGTGGTTTCCTCTAGAAATCCACAAAATAATAAGGTCGGCTCTCCTCCTCCTCTGGAAGCTCTCAACATCAAATCATAATCATGCATAATGAGGAATTAGGTCGAATTCCTCTCTTTATATCTTTCCCGACCTAATTCTTCATTGACATCACTTAACCTAGGCTCCCTTCCTCCTAAGTGAATTATTTGTCAATTAAGTCGCCCCCTTATCACCTTTTCGTTCTAATTCTTCGTTGACTTAGGCTTAAATGATTTTTCCTAAGTATTTAGGCTTAATTTATCATTTAGCCTTAATTCCTCCTTATTTCTCCATCTGGTTCCCTGTTTATACCTGACTATAGTCTACGGGAACCTATAGACTACTAATTCACTCCCCGCTGGCCTAATCTTGGGGATGGGACATCACACAGATTTGCCCCAAAACTGATTGGACCGGCCGGTTCAGAACGGTTCTGATAACACTACTTGAAACTGATTGAGGGGACACTAGAGGGCATGCATCCAGTGTCTACACATGTAAGGAGAGTAGACAATAAGGTAGTCTGTCAAATCCAGGAAATTCTCTAGGTAAAAGGCCATCTCCAAGTCGAGAACCTTCGAAGGTGTGATCCATGTGGTCTAATGTATTGTCTGTATGTGTCCTCCCTAATAGCTCGATTCAGGTATGGTTTTCCTTGCATGTCTAGTGAGTACCTAAAAGGGAGCAAACACTCTGGAGAGATGGTGAGACTGAAGAAGCCAAGAGCCAATCGCAAGAACATTCAAGGAGGTCACCCAAGGTGATGGCCTCGGAAGAATAAAGTGTTAGATAGGGATATTGATCCCTTCTAGAAACAGTGTCCCCAAAGATCCAAACTATGTGAAGGAATGACACAAGACAAAAGATGACTTCAACTCTAAAAGGGATGGGATCCAAAATCTACCTAAACAATGTGGTGGACGATAGTCCTCTTACATCAAATGAGGCATCTGAGAATGGTTTGGATTCTCTCAATCTAGGCCCAATCTATCTAAAGTAAACTTGGTCCCCAAATCTTCGACCATAGAGGATCGTGGGTCAAATGATCATGTCCAAGAGGTGCATCTTGGACGAGATGTCCTAGAACTAGGTCTGGAAGCATTGTCTCTCAAGGAGTGTGAGGGATAAATATCCCTTGTAGAATCGTGGTTGGAGGGCTTGACACATGCCAAAACATGGTCCCACGAACCAAACCGCCAAGTAAGTATAGGCCATGGGAATCTTTATCTCCCCCCCCCCCTAAAAGAGAATGAAATTGTGAGAGCTCTCTTTGACACATTGAAGATCATGACCTTGGCTTTACCCAAGTTGACCATTAACTATTGAAGGTCACAAATGCTAGATAGGGCATTAATTTGTCTCTACATGCCCTCAAGTGAGAAGGCCAAAAGAATAATATCATCAGCAAAGAGGAGCAAGGATACCAACAGATGGCATAGAAGACACCCATCCTCGCCCTAAATGTGCTCACAAAGAAAGGACTCCGGCTCGTTGATGTAGATTCCAAACAGAATCCACGACAAGCGTCACCCCTACTTAACTCCAATGATGAAATCAAAAAGACTGTGTAGAGTGGAGGCGACAAATGACCAACTCATATAGTCTAATGATGGTCGTGAGGAGGGTCTCCAAAATGCCAATGTCACAGAGCCTTTGGAACAAAGCCTTCCATGGTACCATGTCAAAGGCCTTCCAAAAGTCTACGAAAAGAGCATATAGCTTTTGAAGCACAATGACAAGCCTCCTCAAATGCCTTGAGTGTGACAATGTGCTCAATGGTCTAGTACTCCAAGTGGAGTCCTACCTAACCTCTGGCTCTAAGGCGCCTGCTATCTAGCTCATTCAAAAGCCATAGATGAAGAAATTTAGCATATAGTTTGAGAATGTGTCCCACAATGATTGTTCAGTAATTATTTGGATCTAAGCTAGTATTCAATTTGAAAATTGGGTGAATAATGTATCAAGACCATCCCTAGGGGAACCCAGAGCACCCAACATGGTTAAACCAATCGACAATGTCAAAGTCAAGAAAGTGAACTCAGCTTGGAAGACTTCCTCATAAATTTCCCTACTAGTCCTCAAGACTCTAACTACTCTACATATGTATCTATTGAGAAAAGGTGGCAGAGGGAGGGGGGAGGTGATGAGGGTGGGAGTTCGGTCGAGGACATCATGGAAGGAGATTGTATAAGAAAACATGGATTACGGATAAGGGAACTAGGTCAAGGGAGAGGGTGTGATTCTTGGGAAAGAAGGTGTTAGCACTGAAAGTCACACTTTGACTGCTAAAGTGTAAGCTCAACACCCATCATAATGTGAAAGATAACTTTGGTTTTGAATAGGTGGATCAACAATGTGGATAAAGAAAGAGAGAGGGCAACAAACTGCAGATCAGTAGGCTACACCAATGGGCAATGGAATCACAAACATCCCACTCATCGAAGGCACAAAAGCTGCTCAACAAAAAACAAGATTATATGCTAATAGGTGGAAGAATGAAGAAGGAAAACATAAGATAGAATGTTCACTAAACAAAGATCCTCTCAATTTAATGAATCAACAGATACTTGAATATAAACAAAGACTGATGGGCAAAATACAATAGATCCTTTGTTGCTTAGGGATCCATAAATCATTGACAACCTTTGATCCTCAAATCTGCAATATATTCAAATGAGACGAAATATAAAAGAAGAGTTGCAATTTGAAATCACGGCTCTCATGAGTCTCCAATAGCAGTAATGCTTACAATCAAAAAATGCCCACAGGCTTACAAATGAACACACATAGGAAAACTGCCTACTCCTACTCTCTCTAGCCTCTCTTGGCTCATCCCTCTCCTTTCTCCAAGATATATCTCCCTCCTTAAATAGAAAATATCATCCAAATAACCTTAGGAGGTCAAATCCCATCTCCTCCATTGGATTCTAAGCCTTGGAGATAGGTGGCAACAGTGAAAGAGACAAAAATCCAACAAACTGTTGATTTTCAGGAATTTGTTGGTAGTCATTAATAAATTGTTTCCACCTCATGCATGAGGCCTTTGCTGGAGCTAAATCTTAGGTGCATGTGTCCCTTGACATCTAACTGATCCTTGAGAAGTCATTCAAACTCTCCTTGACATGTGGCAACCTCCCAACAAGGCGAATATCAAAACTGTGATCGCTACAGGAAATTAGTACGCAGCGCCACTGTGCAGAGTACGCAGCGCCTACTTCTATATCCAATATCTCTCAAACCATGATATGAGTTAATTCAAATGATACAAATGTGAAGTATACATAGTGTGTCAAGAAGTGGACCACATAAAGGGGTGTGACCGTTGGAAATAGACAACTCTTTAGTTAACTAGGGTTAATTCTTTATTTGTGTTCATTACAGTTCACCCTTCCTCGAAAAGCTTCATCCTTGAAGTAGTTGAAGAAATCCAACAAAAAGATCTTCAAAGTTGTAAGCAACATTGTCGCATTGCATACGGATCAATCCATCCATCCTAGGTCAATCTTGTCTAGCATTGTTTGTTGATAGGTGTCTTGGATGGAGCTTCTTATCTTATGATTCCAAGGATGGCTTTGATGATAATACCAAGTTGTATATGAGTTGGATTCTTTGGAACATATGCAAAATCTAGTCTTTGTTAAGAAGGACGTTGATGAGTCAATTGGTTGATACCATCAACTCTTATGATTGTGATGTTGATAAGGCATCCCTACACTTGCCCCTTAATTTCACTTCTAAAAAATTTGTCGTCTGCTAATTCTAGTGATTTGTTAGTTGATGAAACCTCATCACTCACATCATCTTGCTTTCTAATTTGGATTGATTCTATATCGGTCTCCTCTAATAACTTCCCTAATTCAATTGGATCAATTATCATTTTTTGTCGATCAATGTTTCTTTGTCGACAAATTGTTCTAGCTTTTTATACTGTGTCTTCTTCTCGTTCTTTAACTTCTTGATTTGTTAAAGTAGACTTTCACTATAATTCCTTAGGCGAGAAATTTCTTCCTCTGATGTTGACAAGTCTTTGTTGAAATTCTTCTTGAGATATTGATTCTCCTATTGTACTTCTTGTCACTTGATTGTACTGTTGATAGTTTGCTAGTTCACAGTTTAACTTGCAAAGTATTAAAAACCAAAAACGACCCAGGGACAAAGTGGGAACAAACCAAAACCGGACTGAAACCAATGTATGAATTGATTTACTAAAAGTACATAAAATATGAAAATTATGTAACTATGTATGTATGTATGTATATTCATGTACATCAATGAAAATCCAAACCAGTAGACACCAAATATGCAAAGTTTTATCAAGTACATAGCATGTAAGAGTGAATATAACAAAATGGCATCGAGTGTGATACATATTAGAAACAAAATATATAAACATTAAGGCTCTAAATGGCCTTAGAGTCCAAAAAACTTCACGGCACAAGCTACAACCAATAATTACATATCATAATGATCAATCAACAAATTCATCCCCACTGTTGGGAATGGGATCCTCATCTACATCATCCTCTAGCTCATATCCTACAAAGACATGGGTAATAGTGCTTGGTCCTACTAGTGGATCGTCATTCAAGCCCATCCATCCCAAGTCATCATTATTAAATTCTACCAGTTGAGTTTCCACTACCCATTCCAAGGAGAAATCGATATCATCCAAGACAACAGGCTCTGTGTTAGAGATTTTGTTTAGCAAATGGTTGGGCCTCAATCGAAGGTTGTACTACACAAAGACAAGATCATTCAATCGTTGTTGTTCCAAACAATTTCTCTGCTTCATGTGAATGCACTCGAAGACAGACCAATCACGCTCACACCTAGAAGCATTGCAAGTTTGACTCGAGATCCTAGCTGCAAACTCTTGCAATTAAGGACATTGGCTACCAAATGCTTCCCACCAATTCATTGTGATAAATCATGACAATCAAAGACAAAGTTAGAAAATTCAAGAAATTCGTTTGTTACTTCGACTAGAAATTCAAGAAGTACTTGAACTTAAAAGCAGTAGGAATTGCTTACCTAATTGGTCCTCATCTCTTGCAACTTTAGCTAGGTTTATGCCAAAGGGACCCGAGGCTTTACTAAAAAGGTTGATCTACCTGTGTATTTCCAACTAGAGACTCTAATTAGGGACCATGCACTCTAGGAAAGTGTACAATCCATCTTTGACCTCCCCGAATTCAACTTATCCATGGTGTTCATTCTTTCTTTATTCATTCTCTAGTTACTGTCATGATACGAGCGGGTAGTCTACCTAAAAGGAGAGATGTTGTAGAACCAGAGACTATATAAAATAAAGCCATGTATTTATTCAGTGTTGTGTTCATTCTATTTGTTATCTCTCGTCACTGACCTTATACAAGTCATTACTTCAAAGAGGTTCATCGTAGGACTAGAGACTAGGGAAAGATTTACTAGGTATAGAGGACCAAAGCCAAAATAGAAAGACTTCTAGTTCATGTATAGAGTGACTTTATTCTAACCCGAGAGAGGATTTGTGTCTTCTCATTCTGTTATGTTATCTCTAGTAACCAACATGATACGAGTAATTACTTACCTTACATAGTAGAACATATTAAGGGTTTCAAGACCATTTAGGAACAGAATGCTCAAGTAGAGGGAAAGAAGTTGTGTTCATTCTTTCTGCTATCCCTAGTTATCGAAATTATGAGTCATTAAAACAAAAGTTAGCGTATAAAATCACAATACAAATATCAATGACAAACTTTGTTACGTTAAAGCAGAGTTAGCATGCCTATAGGTCAGTTACGTGAAAGCTAATCCCATAGAGGAGATATGTCACCTACAACAAGGGGAACCAAACAATCCAAGAGAAAGGGGATACGAGCAGTGCAACCTATTACCATGGGTTGTTGAAGAAAAACATTGTCAACATTGGGGCAGAGAACAATCCCAAGATGGTTATCACCGAAGATTATTGCCAAATCTGCTCCAAGCTCACTATTAATCAACTCTCTTCACCATAGCTCCATAAACTCAAAATGCTCACAATCGATCAGTGAGAGAGATGTGAGGCAAATAGAGGACAAACATTTACATATAATTGTAAATTGGGATTCAAGGGGTGTGGTTTTTTTTCTTTTTTTCTTTATTTTTCTCAATTTTTTCATTTGGGGGGTGCATCGTTGTAGTGACTATTTTAAGTTAACAACTTGTTGGTTCGACCAATTTGGGAATAAACACTATACTAGCCAAGTTCAAAGGCTAGTTCAATACTTAGGTATACCAAATCGGTGAGTTCCCATACCATACAACCCAATTTTCAATACTTTGGTTTCAAGTGTTCAACTTCACGAGCAAGAAATTTTCCCCATATTCCTTTATATCTGAAATATTTTAAAAAAAATTCAAAACAAATAGTCGCCAATTTATCGGCAATCCCCTAATTTGTTCCTTGAATCATATGAACCAATCATGTCAAGGACCTTCTAGATATTTTGAGGCAATTTTAATTCATTCATAGTCATCTCTTGGTTGGTACATCTCAGTATATTTTTCAATTTTGTTACTACAAGTTATGCTTTGTCTATTATATTGACCATTGAAATTTGTTATTTCTAGTGCCATGTTTGTTGTTTCCTTCTTTAATGGAATTTATTTGTCACATGAGATTAAGTGGGCACACGGAGTATGAGGGACCCACCAAAATAATAACCTTCTTCAAATTCAATTTTACTTTTCCCTTTTTGAGCTTAGCATTGTTGAATACAGGAGTGTAATATTCATTTTTGGCCACGATCGACCTTGTATTGAATCAAGTATTCATCAACCCACTCTCATTTGTATTGAGTTAGGTACTCATAAACCCACTCTCACTTGTTTCAAGGTGGGTATTCATCAACCCACTCTCATCTGTATTTTGACTACAACCGAACTTTATCGAGTTGGTTATTCACATAAACCCACTCCAATTTTTGGCTACGACCAACCATAAAGAGTTGGGTATCCATAAACCCATTCTCATTTGAATTTCATCAATTCTCTTTGTAACCCTATGTTCAACGTATTGAAGGGTGTTGAGAATCCTCATATGTGGCTATGATGGACCCATATTAATCATTAATGTATGTGGCTAAGGCCAACTTATGATCATTTATTGTAATACTAGGTTAGGGTTAACATTTACTCATCAACTTGTTATATGGGACCATAACCACTCTTGGTAAAAGCACCCTACCTCTTGAATTGTGTATAAATACAAAATCAAATCCCATTTGCATCATCATCTTGTGATCTTCTTGATCATTCTTTAGCCTACAGGCATCATTCTTGTAAAAAGTGTTTTATGCCTAGGCACCTATATCTTTGGCATTAACTTGTGCATTGGACATTTTGCTCTCTCTTATGCATGGGTCTATTTCTCTCTATCGCTCCTATGGATCAGCTCTAGAGTTGTCGTTTGGTGTTATCTTGGCTGTTATTGTCAATTTTCTCAATTGCATTGTTGTTATTTTTTCATTTATTTCAGGTTTTAGGGTTTGGTAGTGGTTCCATTCGACTCTATCTCTCTCTCTCTCTCTCTCTCTCTCTCTCTCTCTCTCTCTCTCTTTTCAACGATAGAGCTCAAACAATTTATAGTGCATGAGGTCATGCACTATACATATGGGTTTGACCTAGTGTGCCAAACTCTTAATCAAAATATAATTTTATCAATTTTACAATTTAGGCTTTTTGGATCAAGTACATGGGCCCATATTCCAGTATATTGTCTATATGATCCTTTTAGTACAAATGCTATCTTTGGTGGAGTTTCTATTCACGATCCACTAGGATCATTTCCACTACTTCTTACCGAGGACTCTTATATGAATGATTCTTAGCCTATTATACTGGATCTTTCTCTATCACAGTTTGATGTACCTTCTATGGAGACATCCTCTATACTATTGTTTAACTTGATGGACTTTTTGAAGAAATTTGAGGTTCGTAAGGTTGACCAACAAGTCTATCTTTGAATTGGTTGGGCACTAAGTTTTAGGCACTTTCAAATCTGATTTTACTCACTGTTTAGGACTGTATACTTGCTGTCCAAAAACAGCCAACAGATCTGATCTTTACCCTCACAAAAAATGCCTTCTAGGAAATGATTTAATGTCTCTTTGAAGCCTCTCTCTGAATGGGTTTCAGTAGGATGTTTTGCTGTCCATTGTTAGCACATTTATTATACTTCAAAACAAAAAATACCCTCTAGGATCTTTCACACCTACAAGCTGAAAATACTAAGCAAACCATGACAAATGAACACAAGTGTTTTTGGTCAACATGACCTTGGAAAAATCCCCATGGGGAAAACCAGTAAGAGAGATAAATATATTATGGAGATCTGAAAAAAAATGCTACAACAAGTAAATACACAAGGAACCTGATACAATCCAAGCTTCTTCTCAAGCTTGCAATGGAGTTCCTCAAAACTTGTGTCTGCTGTCCTTTGAACAAAGGATCCCTTTGCCTTGGTGCACCCTCCTCTCTATGCTATGCCTTTCCTTTGCCTTTCCTTTGACTTGACCACTTGTAGAAAGCTCACAATGAATAGAAGCACCCTTTCTCCCTTTGCTTGTGCGCACTTAGCCTCAAGTGTGCCCCTCCTCACAAAGTATGTGCCCCTACTCCTCTCTTGTGCACCTCCCCCAAGAAATGTGACCTTTGCTTGACCTCTTGCGCACTCTATCACATGAGTCCACCCTCCTCTCAAGCAACCACCTCCAAGAGAGCTTGCACCCTTAGCTTCTCACTAATGTGCCCTCAAGCTCTTGCGCCCCTCTCATCCATGATTGCTCTCATGAAGCTAGTGTGCCCCTCCTTGAAGCCTTGTGCCCTTCATCTTCCAAGTGTGCTCCTCTTCTCCAACCCTTGACCTCATGTGCCCTTCTTCTCCTTAAGAATGCGCCCAAGTCCTCTTCCTCTCTTCCTCTCCTTCACTCCAAACTCAAGAATGAACAATAAGTCTCATTTTCCTTCCTTTGCCTCCTTTAGCCTAATCCATAAGGCTAACCTAGAAAACCAAGGGCTCAGATTCACTCTAAACCTTCCTCCAAGATGAGTGGGTGAAATTAGATCTCACAAACCCACTTAAGTTTCCATAGTTTGCTTTATGTTCATTAATTCACACTTAAGTGAATTAATTGTCACTTTATGACTTAAGTGACTAATTTCACTTTATGACTTAAGTGATAAAGTCAAAGTGAAATTAGAACATAAAGTAATAGCATGAGGGTACTACTCTGCCCCTTTGTGTTTAGAGACTCATAAACACAAGGGGACCACTTTCCTTGGTACCCAAATCTCAACATTTTTGTTACTGTGCACATTCGAAGGTGCATTTTGCCTATTGGACCTTACATGTTCCAAGATGTGGTGATATCCTCGTTGACCCTACCACATTTGGAGACATTCTTTATGATCTAGGTATTGGTGGTTTTACAATGGATGCCTGGGTTTATTGTGATGCGAGCCCTAATTCTCAACTATTGGTTCATAGTGACATTTGTGGGCCTACGACCACTTGATCTAGTGAGGTAGTTAAGTACTTCTTCACCTTCCTTAATGCAAATTTTACTCACAAGTCTAAAACATCTGTCCCACTAATTTTTATAGATGATTCTATGAATGACTCTTAGCATATTTCAACGTATCTTTCTACCATACCTCTACCATGAGACATCTTCAACAAGGGGGTTTATTTATTTGGCTCTTATTCAACATTAAGTAGGGATGTAGCTTGGGATGGAAAGCCTTCTCTCTATAGCCCCCTGTTCAAATTAGCGAGGGGGGGGTGTCGAACCTTCATTTTCGGCCACAGTCAACCTTGTATTGATTCAATTGCTCATCAACTGACTCTCGTTTGTATTGAGTTGGGTACTCGTAAACCCACTCACTTGTATCGACGTGGGTATTCATAAACCTACTCTCATTTGTCTTTTGACTATGGCTAACCTTTATCAAGTTGGGTATTTACATGAACCCACTCCTATTTTTAGCTATGTCCAACCCTATATTGAGTTGGGTATCCATAAACCCACTCTCATTTGCTGGACATTAGGAAAGTTATATTATCTTATCTCGTAGCCCTCTATTCAATGCATCAAGGGGTGTTGAGAATGGTGTAATCCTCACATTTAACTATGATAGATCCATCCCAATCATTAATGTATGTGGCTAAGGCCATCTTATGATCATTTCTTGTAATAATAAGTTATGGTTAAGGATGACCTAATCAACATGTTATGTGGGCCCATAAACCCTCTTGGGGAGGACATCCTACCAATTGAGATGTGTATAAATACGAGTGTTGCAAATATCTTTGATTTGTCCTAATTTTTTAGATTTCTCCATAGGTTTTGAAGGTTGTTGATTTGTCCGATATTTTTAGAATTCTTCAGGTCTAAGTTTATTTTTTGCCAATATTTTCCCATATTATCCCATATTTTCCCTGATATTTTTAGTTTAACTTGGGGACACATCCTTGAATGTTTTTGGTGCATTGTTAAGTATAAGAATTCAATGAATTATGTTTCATTTTTCATATATTTTAATTTATATTTTTTAGTATTTCAGACAGGGTCCCCTATGACATTCCCTAGAATTTGAGGGGTGCTTCCACATGTCCCTTGGATGCATTTCACCATTCTTGTTTCCCTATGTCTCGGAAACTTGGTGGAACATTAGATATTTCCTATAGTTTTATTTTCTAACCCCCCACAATATATTCCCCAAAACAATATTAAGTCTCATTTGTATCATTAGCTTGTGACCTTGTTTATCATTCTTTGGCCTACGCATAATTATTTTATAAAGTGTTTTATGCCTAAGCGAACCTATATCTTTGGTGTTCACTTTTGCTTGTGCATTTTTCTCTCTTGTGCATGGGTTTATTTATCTCTAGCACTCCTACGGATTTGCTCTAGTGTTGTTGTTTGGTGTTCTTGGTTGGTTTCTCTAGGGCAACACTACTATTTTCTCCATCTATTGCAATTTTTAGGGTTTGTTGGTGGTCCAATTCGATCCCTCTCTCTCTCTCTCACACACACACACACACATGGATCTCAACAAAGACTCCTTAATATACCTGAAACACTTCACTTATATATCTTTTTCGAATTTGATTTAATCCCTTGGCATTTCATCATTGGTACTACTGTTTTATTAAACTTCGGGAATAGGTATTTTAATCATCTCTTTCTTCTAACTATCTATCGATATATATATCATAAATCCAAGGGTTTAGCTCAACCGATTGCCGCCAATGTTGTTGGGCATTTAGCTAGTTTCGTGCCAGCAAGTACCTGGTTCAAATCCCCACTGATTAGGTGCACTAATCTACACCAATGGGTTTACTAGGGACTTGGTACCTTAACCTATAGGACTTCCATTCACAACCTTCCAAAGTAGCACAACTTAATGACAGTACAGTTTTACACGATTTTTGCAACTCTTCTGTTGGGTGTCATTTGAAGTTGAATTTGAGAAGTCTAGCTTTAACACATATGCCCACATACACCATATGTCATGCGTACTCTTCTTGATGATGTGTAGTTGACAATGACTGCTGCCATCATGCCATGGTGAACAGCAAACAGTCAAATGGCGGCCTTCAACTTCAATACCGTCACGAATGCTTCGCAGGTTATTATTATTATTTAACATTTCCTGTGTTTTTTTCTTTGCAGAGGTTTCCCATAGTCCGAGCACAAAAACAGATCTTGAACCACTCTTCCTTTTTTGGTTGAATGGCAGTCTTCATAATTTTTAGTAGGTTGCGAGGTGCATTTATGGCCTGTAATTTTTTAACTTTGGCAGTCACAACCATCTTCTAGTAATTTGTGTGGTTGTGCCTATATCAACGGCTTGGTAATTGTTTTATTATGTTTCACAATGTATACTTCCTATGTTTGCTTCCTTGTATGGTACACTGCAATGCCAACTATATTAATTTTAAATTAGCGTTTCTGGTTTGCTCTTCAATTTACATCGAATTTTTGGTAATAATAATTGAAAAAAAACTCGCCAAAAGCAAGCGGTAACAATTGAAATGGCCAAAGGGCAGTGATCAGAGAGGCTATGAAAAGTGTGGCCAGCAGCAGGAATCAGATCACTATTTACAAATAAATTGTTCTCACCGAAAAGAAGTGGAAGTGCCCTCGAAGGGGCTCTAATACCAATGTTACAAACAATAACGTTTGATAACTAAAAATATCCAGTATGAATAAGATAGAATTGAAGGATCCATAAAGGATTAATATTGTATTGAATATAATACGAGTTCATTCAAATGATACACATGTAAAATATAGAAATAGTATGTTAAGACCTAGATTACATGAAGGAATGTGACCATTGGACAGTCACCTCTTTAAACTAGGGTTAATTATCTTCTATCCCTACAGAGGATCTTAGCCAATACTACCTTCCAGAAAGAAGGCTGGGCAACCTATACTTCTATGGGACTGAGGTAGAATAAAGGGCATATCCTCTTATCCACAAAAGAATTTTATGAGGATATCTATGGCTCTATTCAGATCAAGCAAGCTAAGTGTCAAGCAGTTTGGACCCTGATTTGGCGGAAAGATGCTATTTCCAAGTAATATGTGTTTGGTTGGAGAAAGGCAAAAAGCTTCAGCTTAAGAGGATACCCTAAGTCAATGGGGGAAACAAGCACCTTCTTTTTATCTGGTCTGTGTAAACTCTGAAGATCAATTTGACGATTTATTTTGGCCCTATCATGGGCCCACTCAGTTTGACTGTCTATCGAGAATTTTTTTAATCTTGGTTGCTAAAAGGATATCTCAGAATGGACACCGTAAATTATGGAAAATGAATTGGGTTATGCTTGGCTCACACAAGTTTGCCTAAAGTAGCTGACACCATACTAAATCTCCTCTTAGGTGATGGGAGGTGGGCTTGGTTCACACAAGTGCATAAACTCTCAGATAAAGGTGGTAATCTTAAAGAGGAATTGAACATGTTGAACACTCATTCTATGGCCAAATTTCCATTCTGCAGTTCTTGTTCTTTTTCTCATATTGGTTCTCTATGGTAGCTGATAGCTGATTGAAGGTATTGATCACTGTAAAAACCAGACGGTTGATGATCTCAATACCTACCTGCAATGGTTATAATTAGAAATTGAATCTATTATTACTGACAAATGGATTGCAAGGGTGGAAAACCATCTCAAGGGTGCAAGGTTGTACCATCTGTTTTGAGCTGCAGTTGAAGATTGTGGATTCCAGCTGCTTTGATTCTATTAATTGTCGACTGATTCCATTCCTTTTGCAGCTGGGGACCTGCTTTTAGCAGACCAGTCGAACACTGTAAAGAATGACATTTAAGAGCTGCTCAAGTTACTTTCATCAAATGGTTGAACTATGCAAAGGCTTTGCAATGGAGTCTCGGGCTACTTTCGAAGGTAAAGATCATGAATACTGAGACATATGTTGGGTTTGTGGATGTAAATAGAGCAATTTCCCAAAGAATTTGGCTATTTCTGTCTAACCTGATAAAGGAAACAAACATTGAGCTCAGGTCATGTCAGTGCATCAAGGCTATGAATGGTTTTATTCCAATCAATTGGTTTCTTTTCTTTTAGGTAGCCATGTTTTCTGGGCTTTTGGGGGTTGTCTGAAAAATCTGCTCACTATATAAAGTGGTCTTGCTGACCTAACTTAGACCTTGACTTGTTGCACTTGGTTTAACAGTTAATCTAGCTTTTTTGCGTAATATTTTGTTGCTTCTTAATGATCCAGGTGGATATCGGTGGCCACCCACCTCTTCCATTGACTCATCACGGTTCTCCATCTTGGTCGTTGTTGTTATGATTTTTGGATCCTAAACTTTCAGAGCTGTTTTGAGGCCCTAAACGATTTTTTTTGGCCATTCAGGTGGCTTGGAGTTGCCATGGCAGTTCGAGGCCCTACCAGTAATTGTACTTCTCGATTAGATCTTTCCAATGAGCTACTAAACACCCCAAACGGAGATTGGATGCAAAATTTGTGCCCCTGGGAAGTTGACGCGTCAACTAAACACCTTGGGGCTCGCAAACCTTTAGGTACTTCACCTCCTAGGGTTAGGGTTTTGGACCTTTAGGGTTCTTTCTTTATATGAAAAGGCCATTCTTGCAGCCCATTGTATTATCTTTCTGTGAATGAGCGTAACTGACATCTCTTTCTCTTAGGAGATAAGCTACCACCATTCTAGCCAATTTGTGTTCTACAATATTCTGCTATTTTATTGATTAATAGAAGTTGGGTGTCACTGTATTTATGTGTTCTTTGTTATAGTTGTGTTTGCATCTCATTTCTTTCTCAATATAATTTGGATCAGTGATATCAGAGCAGTCTGCTCCTTGTTATTTCTCGATGCATATCACTGACAAGGTTGGGGTATAAAGAGTTGGGTCTCAAGCTGGTTTCACTTGGGGACGACCGCTCTCACCGGCCCAAGCAACCTCCCATTGCGAAAGAAAAGAGAGATGAAAAAGAAGGAAACCCTTTCAAAATGTTGCTCGAGGAAGCCCTCGCATGACAACGAAACGAGATGGTGGACAACTTTGCCCAGATCCTTCGACGACAAGCGAGGCATCTTCAACAAGCAACCATTTTGGAGGTGCGACACCCTTCAAGGTACAAGTTAACATTGACATTCCCTTATTTTAAGGCCAGATAGATGCACATGCTTTGGAGAAATGGTTGAATCTATTAGAAGGGTATTACTATGTTCAAAAAATTTCCGACACTGAAAAGATCACATTCACTCTCCTTAAATCCCTCCGCCATGTGAAATATTGGTGGTAATGTTACAAGTAGAGACATAATGAAGACGAGTCTATGGCATTCGGGACAGGACCCACGCGGGTGGCCTTTGTTGATGCTCTCAAAGAGGAGTTATACCTTGTCGGAAACTACGATGACCAGTACACGAGATGGACAACTTCATGTCAAGAAAGAGACCAGACGGTGTCGGAGTACACTAACATATTCCATACCTTACGCTCAAAGTTGGGTATCATAAACTCCGAGCAACACTTTTCTAAAGTACTGCAGTGGCCTACACAAGTACATCCAAATAGAGATGGATTTCTTGGACATTTCCTCACTAGGAGTCGCTTATCAATATTCTATCAAAATCGAGCAGAAATTTAAGCAGCGGAATAAGCGAGAGTTTGGGTCTCCAAATACACAACAACATAAGCATGGAAAAGGTGGCCATAACTCACAGAACAAGGGACATAGCAAGGAAGGCTAACCTCAACACAACAAGTCCAAGCCGCAGGTAAAGAAGGGTAACGAGAAGACGAAGGAGGACACTGGAAAATGGTGTGAGCTCCACAAAATCCCCTAGCACAACACTGATGAATGTCACTCAAAACAGTCATCGTTGGTCGAGCTTAAGGAAAAAGAGTTGGAGCTCGACGCGGACTCTGATTTGGAGCAAGATAAGGGAAAGTGGATCATCAATGCAGAACCTAGTGCTAAAATTGCAACCAAAGAGATCCAACCAAATGAGTTAGAGGAGCTTGAGGAAGGGGAGTGCCTCTTCCATTCACAAATGTGGGTGAAGGGGAGCGCCTCTTCCATTCACAAATGTGGGTGAAGGGAACCCCACTTCATTTCATTGTTGGCAACGAGAGCTAGAAGAACCCGATCTTGGTTGAGGTCATCAAGAGATTGAAGCTACCAATGATACCACACCCCCAACCATACACCATTGGTTGGTTGATCCAGGTACGAGACCTTCACGTCAGCCAGCAATGTCGCCTATCCTACAACATCAAGCCCTTCAAAGATGAGGTACTATGTGATGTTGCCCCACTCAAAGTTTGTGATGTTCTTTTAGGACAACCTTATATGTGGAAACTTCATGTTGTTTATGAGTCCCGACCCCGTAGTACCACTATCACTCTGGGGGTCAACCCTACAGGGTACCCGAGGTAGTTCTGATTGCTGCAATTTCATTAATCTCGGCAAACAGTGTCAAAAAGTGATCTCACAAACTGTGAAGTTTGTCCTTTTCATGGTTCAATCAGAAGATGAATGAAAGGTCACTGTGACCACCACAGCTTCAACAAAGGGTCTCTCTACACAGCAGAAACAGGTGGACAAGCTTGTAGAGGAATACAAAGACCTCTTTGCTTTACCTGTAGGAGTGCCTCTACGCTATCTCGTCAAACATCCCATTGATTTGATACCTGGTGCTCCCTTGCCCAATGGTCCAATACACAGACGCTCCCTTTTGGAGAATGAGGGAATAAAAATTCAAATTCATGATCTCACCTGCAAGGACCACATTCGACCAAGCTCCTCCCCTTGTGGCAGCCCAATTGTTTTGGTGTAGAAGAAGGATGGAACTTGGTGGCTCTGTATTGGTTATAAAGCCTTGAATAAAATCATTGTTAAGAACCGATACTCGATCCCCCGGATTAACAATCTTCTTGATCAACTCAAGGGTGCCAAGTTCTTCAACAAGATTGATCTAAAGTCGAGTCATCACCAGGTTCCGATAGAATCGACTGATGTATGGAAAACAACCTTCAAATCTAAAGAAGGCCTCTTTGAGTGGTTGGTCATGCCTTTTGGCTTGACTAATGCTCCAACAACATTCATGAGGATGATGGATGATGACATTCATGAGGATGATGGATGATAATGGATGACATTCTCATCTTTAGTTGGACCTGGGCAGAGCACTTGCTGCACATTTAGCAAGTCCTAAGCACCTTGTGGCAACACAAGTTATATGCCAACGTAGAGAAATGTTCATTCAACATGCAGAGAATTCAATACTTAAGATACATCGTGGATGAACATGGAGAGCATGTGGACCCAGCCAAGATTCAAGTCATTTGCGATTGGCCAACCCAACGACTTTGACAGAGCTCTGCAACTTCTATTGTAGGTTCGTGTTGGGTTTCTCTCATATAGCTTGGCCCTTAAGTCAAGTGACCAAGGGGGGAGAAAAAGCCAAGTTTGTCGGATCTGAAACACAACAGAAAGCATTTCAGGATCTGAAACACTGCCTCTATTCGACACCAGTCCTCACATTGCCAGATCTACAACAACCATTCAAGATCAAGATAAATGCCTTTGACTATGCTATCTGTGTCGACCTCACTCAGCAGGGACATCCGCCTGCCTATCATAGTGAAACACCGTCTGATGTTGTTCACAAGTATCCCACCTATGACAAAGAGATGTACTTCATTGTGCAGGCATGCCGACAATGGAAGCATTACATTCTGGGCAAGGAAACGATCATCCACACTAATCACAAGTTTCTACAATTCATGCAAACACAAGGAAAGCTATAGAATGATCGCCATCATAAATGATCCACATACCTGCAACAGTTCCACCTAAATATTAAGTAAAAGAAGGGCAACACCAACCATGTTGTTGACTGCCTCAGTTGACCCTGGTTGTGGCACTCGCCATAGTTCTTAACACCTATGGGCACGAAACCTCTGAGTGGCCACAATTATACAACAGTGATTCTGACTTCGCTGCTACTTATCAGACCTTGAGTGTCGAGAAACAAGTTTCGAACTTCTACCTCCAAGATGCGCTCTTGTGCTATCTTAGCCATCTTTTTGTTCCTTCAAACGAGTGTGCAAAGCTAATTTGGGAGGCACATTACAATCAAGTGGCAAGGCACTTCGGGGTGGAGAAGACAGGAGCAGTACTTTAGAAGCATCTCTACTGGCCCAAGCTTCAACATGACATCTTGATGTCTACATTAAGATGTCTTGAATTTCTACATTAAGATGTCTTGTATTAAGATTTTTTGACTTCTACATTAGGTCTTGCACTAGTTGTGCCATCGCTAAGTTGTCCATCAACAAGCAAGGGTGGTACACTCCTCTCCCTGCACCAGACAAGCCCTAGGAGTTTGTTTCCATGGCTTACATGTCAAGGTTGCCCTCCACCAAACATGGTCACAATTGTGTTTTTGTGATCGTCCATCGATTCTCTAAGATGGTCATTTTGATACCCTATAAAAAGAGTATCACAGCCACGGCCATTGCCAAACTCTTCTTTGCACATGTTTGGTCATTTTGGGCCACCACGAACCATCATTTCAGATAAGGACAACAAGTTCCTCGGCACCTTTTGGTCCAGCCTATGGTCTCTGATGGACACCAAATTGACCAAATCAACTACCTTTCATCTCCAAACAAATGGACAAAAGGTCGTCAACAAGATGATTGTGCATATCTTGCGCATGTACAACTCCAAGCATCCACGTACATGGGATGAGAGCCTCCCATATGTTCAACATAGCTATAACATAGCCCTCCATAGCTCTATTGGCCACAACCCTTTTCAGGTGTGCTTGGGGTTCCAACCATTGCCCCCCATCGATGTAACTCTGCTCATTCCAGCTTCCCCGACAGAGTCCTTCCACGTTCTGACCGAGGCCCACAGGGCAACCAAATTCATTGAACGAATCAAGCACCTCCAACAACAAGTTCATGATATCTTGGAGAAGGCCAATGCCAAGTATAAGCAACTACATGACCAACATCGAGTTCCTCACAAGTTTTAGGTTGGTGATAAGGTGTGGTTGCAATTGCAGTAAGAGCACCTCACAGGCCCCCACGAGAAGCTTAGACCACTTTGATACGGGCCTTACACCATCACCAAGGTTGTGGGTGATATTGGTTTCGAATTGAGTATTCCTCCTTTCTTTGGCTTGCACCCAATATTTAATGAGGAGTTGCTTCGACCATATTTCCCACCTCTGCTAGACACCTCGAAGGTGGTTGAGCAATTGCCCCCCTACAAAACTCAATCCTGAATGCATTGCACAGGCTTTGGTGGATTGGATCATAGACACTAGGATAAAGGGCACCCGCCAACAAAACAAACAACTCTATTGGATTGCCAAAGCAGGACAACTACTTCAGCAAGGCAAGTGGCTCACCAAGGTTCAAATTCAGCAAAAGGTTCCCCATCTTCTTAGGGAACTTGATGCAATGGGGACCATTGCTTCCTAAAGGGGGAAGACTGATCCAAGTGGATATCGGTGGCCACCCACCTCTCCCATTGAATTTTCACGATTCTCCATCTTGGCCATTTTTGTTATGGTTTTCAGGTCCTAAACTTTCGGGGTCGTTTTGAGGCCTTGAACGATGTTTTTTGATCATTCAAAGTGCCTAGGGTTGCTATGGCATGCCCAGGCCCTGCCAATAACTGTACTTCTCAATTAGATCTTTCCAACGAGCGCTACTAAATGCCCCAAAAGGAGATTGGATGCAAAATTTGCACCCTTGAGAAGTTGACGCATCAACTAACCACCTCAGGCCCCACAAATTTTTTGGCGCTTCACCTCCTAGGGTTAGGGTTTGGGATCTTTAGGGTTCTTGCTTTATGTTAAAAGGACATTCTTGTGATCCATTGTATTATCTTTTTGCGAATGAGCGTAGTCGGCATCTCTTTCTCTTTAGAGATAAGCTACCATCATTCTATAGTCAGTTTGTGTTCTACAATATTCTGCTAATTTATTCATTAATAGAAGTTCGATTTCATTGTATTTATGTGTTCTCTGCTACAATTTTGTTTGTATCTCATTTCATTCTCAATATAATACAGATCACTTAAAATATTCAAGCTTGGTGCTTTAAATTGAACACGTCACTTCATATTGTTGAAGCTTTAAACTAAAATGCCAAATCCAAGCTATATATGGCTTAGGCCTATGCACAATACAAATTAGGAATCCTTTTCAAAAGTGACCTTGTCAACCTTGAATAGAAGCATAACTTGTTTCCACAGCAAGCAATATAACTTCATGTTCCTTTCTTTGAAAGTTCAATCTTGTTGTATGTTCACCACATGCAAAATTGAGATCTCTATATCGATCTTGATTCTTTAGAGACATGAAAATTTAATTATGGAAAACTTAAATGTGAAGGGTACTATTTTAATCGGATGCCGTAGCTATATCTGCACTCTTGAGACCATAGTCGAGACTAGGATCAGCCCCTCCACAGAGATTATAAGGCCTTTCTACATGCAGGTTTGGGTATTGTAAACATGAAGGAGAAGAATAAAGAAATCCTTTAGGGTTTAGGGGGGACCTGCTTTAGCAGATCAATGGAACTGTGAACATTGTAAAGAATGACATATGGGTGTTGCTCAGGTTACTTGCATGCAAATGGTTGAACTTTGCATGGCTTTGCAATGAAGACACAGGCAACTTTTGAAGGTAAAGATCATGAATACTGGGGTGCATGTTGGTTTGGTGGAAGTAAATGGAGCAATTTCCCAAAGACTATGGGCATTTCTGTCTAGCCTGATGAATGAGACAATCATCGGCCTCAGGTCATATTAGTGCATTAAAGCTAGGAAAGAGATTTATTCCAGTCAATTGGTTGCTTTTCTTTTCAGTAGCCATGTTTTCTGGTCTTTTGGGGGTTGTCTCAAAATTTCACACTGTACAAAGGGCTCTTGTTGACCTAGCTTAGACCTTGACTCATTGTTCTTGGTTTGATGATTAACCTACCTTTTGCAAAATATTCTCTTGCTTCTTAAAATATTCAAGCTCAGTGCTTTAATTTGAACCCATCACTTCATATTATTGAAGCTTTAAAATCAAATGCCAAATCTATGCTACATATGGTTTACACGTAGGCATGACACAGATTAAGAATCCTTTCCAAAAGTATCCTTGTTAACCTTGAATAGAAGCATGACTCATTTCCATAGCAGGCAATATAACTGCATATTCCTTTCTATGAAAGTTCATCTTCCCTGCAAAATTGAGATTTCTATAACAACCTTTCCAGAGATGAAAATTTAATTATGGCAAACTTAAATGTGAAGGGTGCTAATTTAATAGGACGCCATGGCTATATCTGCACACTTAAGACCATAGTCAAGACTGGGATCGACCCCTCCAAAGAGATTAGAAGGCAACCCATTGTCGTTTTACTAAACATTTCCACATGCAAGTTCAAGTATTGTAAACGTGAATAAGGACATTGAAGAAATCTTTTGGGGCTCCTGAGCTTTGATCATGTGTGAAACCCTAAATTAATGTTGAAGGCGATTGGTTGTTTTGAGGCGATCTTGAGCACATATATCGATTCCTCAGATTCAACTAAGGGTGAGTAGGCTGAATTCATACATGATTGCAGATACTATGCCTCGTTTATATAGATATGTTCTTGAGATTGTCTTGATCAACCCCAATTGTGTGATTTTTTTGCATTTTGAATGTGAATTTATTGCAGGATTGCAGGTAAGAGTAGCAGATTTGATGCCATTGCATGTTATGTGACCGAGTGACCAAGTGAATCAGTGTTTTTGGAAGAAGGAATTCATGTGAAAATTTGAGGGTTGAAGATTTGATTTTAGGGCCAAGTATGCAAATACTAGAGTGTTGAGTTTTGTTGCTCGGATAGTCTTCTACATGTGCTTGGTATCTTAGCATGTGGGGGACATAAAGTGGTCTCTAGATATGAACTTTACATTTATAAAGTTTAAGTGACTTTTTGCTTTATGAGGAATAAAGTGACTTAGGTTGTGATAATGAGTGATTATATCACAACCGTAGAGCTTAAGTGGCCTAAGATTTAATCTGAGCCATTCGATCTAAATTAACTATATAACTTCCTCATGAAGAGACAAAAAGGAAATCTAGGGAAATAGACACATTCATTTTTATTCATTAATGAAGAGAGAGAGAGAGAGAGAGAGAGAAAAGAGGAGAGAAATATTGCAGCAAAGGAGGGCATGATTCCCAAGGAGAAATCTAGGCAAGTACAGCACAGATTTCTAGGAGATTCGTACATGTGAGGAGGGCGCAGAAATCGAGGTCATACCGCAGCAAGCAATGCACAAACCGAACAGAAATTAATGCAGACCGTACTGTGCACTGAAATTGAGAAGGATACAATACAGCCACACATGTGAGAGGCACGAAGTTCAAGGCAGTCAAAATTCTGAGTTTGACAGTCCATACAGGCCGTACAGGTGGTCGTACAGTCCATACAGTACTGCTGGCATGATTTCCTGTGTTGGGCACGAATTTCAAGGTGCACTTGTTCTTGTATCTCTTGCTGTAATTTCCAGAAAATTTTCCCTGTGGCCATAATAATAAAATTTCCTCTCTCTACTGGTTTTCCCTTCGAGGTTTTTCCAGGGGCATTGCCCAAAATATCTTGTCATTGAGTGGTTTGATTTCTTGTTCCCGTTGTGCAAGTAAAAGATTCAATGTGTTTTTTATTATAAATTCCAGTTTTGAAAATGCATTTATGAATGAGCATTAAACTGAGACAAGCAATTTATTGAAACCCAAAACCAAGATTAGAACCTTAAAAATTAACATAGAGTCTGCAGGATTTCTGCTTGGACTTGGCTCCCCTTGCAATGAGAAGAGAAAGGTGGAAGAGTTGATTGCATTGTTGAGACATACAGAATTTATTGCAGGAAATAATTGCAGAGAATTGGTTGTGGGTCGACTTCGTGGTGTTAAGAAAACCATGGGCCTTGATGACTCACATTGGTAATGTTTCTTGAACTTTGTACTTATTCTCTTGTGAATGTAAATACTAAATAGTAATTTATGCAACATCTGTGTATATCTCTATAATAGTTTCAAATAGCTCTACCTCTCCTTGCCCCCTCAAGGGAAACTACCTCGAGACCACCCTCTCAACGGTGCATTGATGTTGATTGGATGAGCTCTCCTGCTCATATCTACCAGTACCAGCCTGGTATTCCATTCCTTCCAACCTAACATCATCCACACACTCCTTCATATAGAGCTCTAACATGGTATAAGAGCTCCTATGCTTTACATTTCAAATGATATGTGCTTGCAATCATGGTACTTTGTGCTTCATCTTTCAGTTGATGTGCTATGATTTCATGTGTGGTTTCCTGCTTAGAAGCGGTGTGATTGTTTGTAACCTGTCGTGAAAGTAATTAACATGGGTTATATCTTATAACACTACTTAACACTAATAATTCTATTATATTGTCTCGTTTTTACCATGGGGGGACATGTTGTCCTTAGATAAATGTTGTCTTGACTTAGGAATAGATGTACTACTGGTGATCTGGTTAAGTAGCGTGTCCACATCCTAAACACGTCTAACACTTTCCAACATTCCTCTTCACTACCATCTCGATCATAAAAGAACATTATCCCTACTTATATTTGACTTATCAGATGTCATCCAACAAGGTCTAGATGAAGAAGAATGTAAGCCAAAGCAAAAAATTAAGCCAAAAAGGCTAGAGGTAAATGTAAAAAAAAGAAAAAATACTAAGGTTAGAGCTATGCCACTTCATTAAAAAGGCCCAGCCGCAAGTTCCTATGCTAAAAACGCATATATAAAGAAAAAGGACTAGAAAAAATCAAAGAAAATATGAATGGGGTTAATAAAAAGGTGTTGAGGTGATAACTCTAAGCCAAGCTCCCTCTTAAAAGGCTTACAAGTGCAAAAAATGAAGATTCCTAGCTAAAAAAGGCTAGTTGGACCAACAAAAGACCTATTACACCATTAAAAATGACTTTGAGGGTCAAAATATAAAGTTTCCCTACCTTTTTCCATCGATTATTCATCAAATTCGCCTATCTTAATTAAATTACTTAGGAAATACCCTTTTCCCTAGGCATTGACACATGTCATAGGGGTAAAATTCTCCCTACCATGGTAAACTTAGGAAATTTATACAATTACCCTATGTTAAGTTCTTGTTAGAAGATATTGCTTAATGTTTGTTGCCTAATGACTTGTTTTGAAGCTTCATGCATCATTATAGGTGGGCCCCCACATTGGAATCCATGCACCATGCCTCAAGATCTGTCATTTCCTTGGGATCCATGTACCTATATTCAGCTATATCTACATACATTGGGATCCATGTAAATTTTCTTGAAATTCTTGTTACTGCATTGGGATCCATGTAAATTTTCTTGAAATTCTTGTTACTGCATTGGGATCCATGACAGCACATTGGACGATAACGAGGATGCCACATCATCAATTTGTACACTTTTCAACATATGGAGCATGCATGAGCCACTTGGAGGAATATTCTCACACATGGGTGGTTAGAGGTGGTTATGAGGTGATTTTAGCATGTTTTTCAAGGCAGCCAACTTCAAGGGCGATTATAGTTTGAAAGAGTGCCCAGAATTCCGCCAACTCAATGCTATTAGTTGCAGAATTGCCACGAGATTTCCGAAATGGGGTTATAATAGAAAATCGGGCAAAAATTGACCAACTTACACAGTTGTTGGAATTTGTCGCACAAAAATTATCACCGCGTTTTGGAGCCGCACGTATGAAGCCTCCAAAAGGGGCGCACCTCTCCCATTTGACAGGTCAACTCACGTGTTTGAGTTGGTTGAGGTGGTTATTCCATGATATATTATTTTTATTGGCTCAAAATGGTTTTAGACCATGGTATTGAGAGTGCCTCTTGTTTTAGCTCATGGTTTTGCTTGAGCACATTGTATTGGCACATGGTATTGTATTAGTACATGGTTTGTTGCTCATGGTTTTAGAGGCCTTTCCTCTTATAAAAGGAGGGTGTCTCCCTCATTTTTACTAGTTGGGAATAAAGAGAGAAGACTAAGCTATTTTGTGAGTTAGATCTTTTATTTCTTGGTTATGTTTTCCTAGCCTTTTTCATTGATGATAAGAGTATTGGGATTTCTCAATGAGCTAAAGGGTTTGTGTCTAGAGAGCTACAAGAAATCAAGGTATGCGTAGCAACTCTAGCTTGTTTCTTGCATTCAATTACTAATTTGACAATTAGATTTAATTTGTGTTATTAAGGATGAATACCTAGGGTTTTGTCTCTTCAGCATAGATTTGATCTAGTTTCTCTTCATTACCTAGGGTTTGATTCTACTTTTAAGATCGAACCATCCTTGAAAGGTTTCTTAGGCTCTTGTTGTAGCTTGATGCTCTTCTACACTCATTCATTGGTGTTAGATGACTTCAACATCTTTTATGAGGAAGGGGAAGAATTGCTAGGAAGTATAAGGACTCCATTCAAAATAGTAAGGCATCTTCATCATAGTTTCTCAAACATTTTAAAATCTTTCCATCATTTTTTTATTTTTCTTATGATCTAGGGTTTGCAAAGTTTTATCATTAGCTAGATCATAGCTCAAGTGAAATTTACTTAGATTGATCTTTAAAACACATGAGGCATTTTGAAACGTCGGTTTTAATCTTGCTTAAGGGTTTTCATCTTTTGAATAAATCGACTAGGATTTAGTGCTTCTTGAGCATAAGTATTTCAATAAATATTTAGCACTATAACCTCACAAGTACTAACTCTCTTCATTTATTTAGGGTTTTTCTCTTTGATGCACATCTAATAAATTCAAGTGATTAAGATTTTTGGACATGCATGCTTACTTTCATATTTCACTTTCTTAAGTTCTTGGCTTGAATTAATTAAGGGTTTCTAAGAGTTTTTGCTACACACATTCACTAAGTTTCTCATCTTAGAACTTTTAATGGACATTAAAGTTTGCTGCCACACATTACATTTGTTTACTTCAGCGATCTTAATAACTTTCATTCATACATTGCTAAGTAGGTGGCCTTAAAGTTGGGACAGCACTCACATGTGATGGTCCTTAATTCATTAATTCTGAGTGTTATTAGTGCTGATTTTCTTTTTCCTTTTAGGCATTTAAAGTTCAGCATCACACATTAATTGGAAGTGGAAATTAATGATCAAAATCTGGAAATTTATATCAGCAACATTGGTCATTCATGCAGAATTAAATTTTAATGGTTATCTTGCTCATAATTCATTAATTGGTGTTACATGTGATGACATTAAAGATTTAAATCTATTCTCTATGGTCCATTGAATGATTATTGTCATAAGCTCATCTTTTATTTATCTTTCCTTTGGCAATTATCTTGTGGGAAATATTTCTTTCAGATTTATCTTAAAGTATTCACACTTGAGTTCCATTTTTCTGCACTTCATTTGGGATAATTTTATGAGCAATTTCACTATGGTTTCTTTATGAATGAATGATATTATGATCTGAATTTTTCCCAGTCCCTCGACTGTTTTGAGCCATTTATGAGCAGTATTTCACTACTCTCGAACACTTGGTATACATTCATAATTTAATGTCTTGAGATGAAATTATGAGCATCATATCTTTACATCTTATGGTCATTTTCTTAATTCTGGAATATTTCTATATTGCTGTCCCAAGCACTTATAAACAGCAGCAAACTAATTCAATTCTTGGCACTAAGATAACTTAATTATTTATGGTGTTGAGCACTTTCTTTACTGCTGTCCAATTATTCTTGCAATGATCAGTTAGCTTAGCATTTTACATTTCACTCGGTTCGTTCACTTAAAGGTTTAAGCACTCATACTTATGGTGAATTCATGACCTTTCATTTCTTATGTTTATGAGCTTTATTCAAGCATATTACTTGGTGAATGATAATTCTTTCTTAGAATATTACACATATGTTTGAGTTTGGGCATTGCACTAAATAAAAACTCCACTCAAATACTTCACCAAAATTGCCAAACCACTTGGAGACTTCCTTTCTTGGGCTTGAATCCCCACAATTAGCTCCTACTCCTACTCTAACATGTCCGAGTTTGGGCATCTTGGACTAGTAGTGTGAGCTCCTTGTGAGTTTGTTTCAAGAACATCTTAGAATTGCACCCTTCCTGAGTGAGTGAATTAGATTCAACTTAAGTTAGTCCCTCACCCTTGACATAACAATTTCTAGACTTAAGTTGATTTAGGAA
Organism: Picea engelmannii; assembly: GCA_009831015.1. Classification (NCBI taxonomy): domain Eukaryota; kingdom Viridiplantae; phylum Streptophyta; class Pinopsida; order Pinales; family Pinaceae; genus Picea; species Picea engelmannii. The sequence continues at coordinate 169,225 of ML781215.1, read as the reverse complement.
TTCCCCCCTAGGCTAGGTTTTATCTTAGTCTGGAGCGTGGGATAAGGCCACTGAGGTGACAGTGAGTGGCTTGCCTGGTAGTTTCTCTAGGCTCTCCCGCCAAAGTTGGACCTTCCTTCCTCGGGTAGAGTTTGAGAGATAACACTCTCCAGTGTATATCTCTATCTCTGTTGAGTGGATGTGGCTTGATTTAGCATTGTCTCTATCTCATTTGTTTTCGTTTTCAGTGCAGGATCTCACATCCCTGCCACTCCTTGACTCCATGCTGTTGCCTTGAGACAGTCATGCCAGAAGGAGATAGCTCTACCCCGCAACAACAACTCCCCTTTGAACCCATCACTACTTTATGCATAAACCATGATGCCCCTTTTTGCACAGGTCGAAGATCAGATCAACCCAACATTCCATAAAAGATCATATTTGAAATTCCAAATTTATAAATTTCTTTGGTCATTTGCAATCTTAGGTTATAAAATACATTAATGGCCAGACTGCAGCCAAGTAACCCCGAAATCCCATTAGGAATTTATTAGCAGAATTATTGCTCTAAACCACAAACTCCTTACAGAAAACAATTAAAACATCCCAATTCCACCCAAATTCCCTGTTCTTTCATCATATTCATATTAAGGAGATATAACATGATGTGGGTTTCAACGTGCTCTCCTGTAAACAACATTAGTTCCCCATAGAATCAAAGATATAGTCCCACCGGGTTGGAGAACAAGACAGGTTTGATGATAAGTTCTTCACTAGATAAGTAGAAGGATCTGCCCCTTTTGCCCTTGAGCATTAATGCCATCGAGGAGAGAAGACGGATATATAGGATAAGGGAAAACCCTTGCAGGGAATGCACTGCAATGCAACTGTTTATTTCTCTTTTCTTTTTTTTGGCCACAAAATGTTTTGGGCACTGCCCAGATTTTAATTTCTGAATTTACTTGTAGATAGCAGCACCAATGCCATATGAGTTTCTGGAGAGAATACCCCACATTGAAAATCAAGGTATTTCTCTTTCTCTGTACATTATAGCATCACATAAATAGGTAGAAAAAACGCAGTATGAGCATTGGTTTTTATTGATTCAATTACTACATTCTCAAGTGGAATTGGGTACTGTCGTGAATCCATCGGAATGGAACTGGAACTTATGTCATCGTTGTTATGGACAAAAAGGTTCCTTCTTTTTTGGTCCATGTGTTTGTTAAATTGTTCTCTATCTACTGGAGGTGAAGTAATAGGTTTTACTGTACACAATTTTCTTTCAAATTTTTTGGATCCTTCATTTGGGGCGGGGGGGCAGGGGGGTTGTTTTAGTGAGTGTTCTACGTCACTGGACTGCTATGACTGAAAATTTAGGCTGCCGGTGAGGATCTCCCAACTACCAAACCCATGGTCAGAACACAGGTATCTTATTAACATGGAGTTATGTTTACACTCTAAGCTTTGGCAGCTCAAAATAAATAAATAAAATAGTTGTCAATAAAGCTCTGTTTTGGTTCTTCCTCTATTAAAACTGTAATATCATATTTTGCTTGCAGATCCAGTGTCACCTATAGCTGAAAATGACAACCACAGGTTGTGTGGAGCGATGCTTTTTAGTATTTACAGTAGAAAATATTCAATAGAAGATACAAATTCTGTAAAGGAAAAGAAGATGATGCAGAGTAAAGCTAACGAAGTTTCCAATCCTACTGCAACTAATCATGCCAGTGAATCCCAAGAAAAGGGCAAAAATATCAATTCCTTCAAGGGGAATGAGAATTCAGATGTTGGATCCACAGGCTATCAGTCAGTACACTCCCATTGCAACGCAGCATCCAACATCCAAGAAAAGGAGAGAGGGTTTAATAGGCACACTGAAGGCAAAGACCTGCAATGTTCAAAGAAAGCTCTGTTTTGTATGGGAGACTCTGCTTCCCAAAAATGTAGATGCCATGAACAATGGTTCTGTAATTGAACACAAAGAAATTGGAGGTAAAGCTGAGACTCTTGTCAAATATGATAGCATTGATCTGGGAATTGAATAGATAGAGAAGGAAAATATCCCATTTACACAAAAACCAGAAGAATTGAAATTGCAAAAAGCTTGTGAGACATCATCCCAACTGGTTGATGTTCAGTACAAATCCAGTGACAAAAACACTCCAAAGAAAATTGCAAATGAGGTAGAGACTAGGAATAACCCTCAAAAAGAGAGTTCCGTGAAAAAAAACCGAGGAAGAGTTGTCTCTACTAAATTATTCCAATGTACCAAAAACCCAATCAAGATTTGAGAAAAAGATTGCCAAAACAACCATGAAGAGCAATCACAGTCAGGCATGCCCTCAGATTCAGAAGAAAGTCAGGTCATCCAGGCCTCAGTTAAGAAGGATTCCTATCAAGGTAGGCTGTGTCAAAGAAGGATATGGTGTTGAGTGTAACGTCCCTTTCCAAATAGGAGCTCCAGAGAGGAGGCTTAATGGTCTAAACCGCCCCGTTAGACTATAGCCAGGGCCAAAGAGGGGTAAATAGGGTTACTAGAGGTCACTCCAGTCACAGGTGTTATATTCGGAAAGTGACATTGAGCTAAAAAGGTTTAAAAGCGCTTTTAAGTCATTATAAGCTAAAAATAGAAGTCAACAGTGAATTAGGGTTTCAGCAGTGATTTAGGGTTTTGGAAGTCAACAGTGAATTAGGGTTTCAGCATGATTTAGGGTTTTGGAAAGCTATAAAGGAAGGGTCAGCGACCTAATTCATCATTATG
>ML781215.1:131661-150988 GCA_009831015.1 Picea engelmannii | reverse complement strand
TCTTGAGTTTGTTAGGACTTTTAGCCTATATATTGCTCATTGCAAGGGTATTGAGGTGTTGTGATGTAAACTCTTGCAATGTCTCCTATGTAATTTCTTTTCCTATTAATAAAATTGTGTGTCTGAGGACACTTCGGCCATTATCTTTATGGTGGATACCTCATATTCATTGGCATAAGTTAAATTCTTTGTTGTGTAGTTATCTAACCATTCTTTAGATTCTTTTGTATACATTGTGCAATCATCTGGTTTGCTAGTTTCATTGTGAGTTTATCCTTGTTATAATTCATTTGTATATTTCATATTGTAATTTAACTTATTCTTATTTCATTGTAATTAGATCATTTAACTATTCTTTGTATTTTTGTTGTATAAACTTAATTGACCCCCTTTACCCAATCTTTAGGCACTGGTCTCAGTTGTCGTTTAGGGAAAGGTTTGCTTGTCATTGAAGCTTTGCATTTGCATTGTTGCTTGTCATATAGGTTAGTCTCTCCCTAACTTAATAAACTAAAATTAACTCCTAGATCACATTAATCAACTTACTTAGTAAGTAGGGTCTACACCCCTTGGCTTCCCTAGGAGTGAGCCTAGACGAAAGAAGTCCAAGCCGAGGTGACAGTGGGTTTGGGCTTAGGCATTGTGCCTCCAAGGACACACCAAGTGGGTTGGAGACTTCTCCACGCTTGTAGGTGTGTATAAGGATGACAACAATCATAATAAGAAAGTGACAAAAAGAAAAATAGTACACCAAATATACGTGGTAAAACCCCAAAATGGGAAAACATCCACGAGAAGGTATTGTCTTCTTTATTCTTCATAAATATCCAATCTTACACTTGAGCTCCCACACATCACACTCCATCATCACATCATTCCAATATATATGATCACTATGTGATCCTTCATTTCAATGTACCTCATGGGTCTCTCTTACCTCTATTTTATACCAAGAGGTATGGAGGAATTACATCCCAAAATACATGTGGGATAAATGTAATTTCACCTCTTTATATAATGAATAGTAACAAGAGTATATTACATCATGATGCATGTGGGATAACTCTTTTACATAAGAGTAGACATTATTACCTTCCAAATTAATACATTCCAATAATACCACACAAATCATCATTACATATTCTAACACATCCAATCGGTCCTCAAACTTGAGGCTCGCTGATGCCATCTATAAGATCTACTACAAAAACTGCCAAATTTGAAAATGAAACTTTGAAACCCTCTCACTGCTAGTCCGTCTTCCCTGCAGTTAATTTACCGTTGCAAATCCTAGAGAATTTCAATCAAAGAAATAAGCTTTGATACCATATGAAAAATCCAAGCCCTAGGTGACTGAAGTCCTTATGATCTCAATCAAACAAATATATTGCTGAATTTAATTATTGCAGAAATAAATTTCATACAATAGCACACACAATGTCTGAAAATGAAATAGTGAAAGCAAAAAAATCAATTTCACACATAGGTAATTAGTCCTTCAAAACTAGCTTTTCATTCATTTGAAAAACTTACAAGGAAACCTCTACAAGCTTCTTAAAACCAATCACTGCACGGTTATCGAAATCACCCAAAAACTGAGCTTGTATAGTCTGACTGAGAGGTACAACCTGCTAGAAAAATCCAGAAGCAACATAAAATTGTTGTATGGCATGCATGATAACCTATATGGCTTGTCTGTACTATTGTATGAACTTGTTCGTACGACTGTATGGAACCGTATGGTATCGTCCGTACAACTGTACGGAATTGCACTGATTGTTGTCTCGAATTGTGTGTTGCTTGGAAATGCCTCTTCCCTGGCTGCTTGCTCTCTCTCTCTCTCTTAGTTGTTCAACCTGCTCAATTGTTCATGTGTTCTTGTGTGTATGAACTCTCTATCTTGACCTGTCTTTATACTTTTCGTTGAGATAAAAACCCTAATCTATTTTTGAGATTACTCCTAGTCTAAGTCATGCATGCATGAAATACACTTTTTAGACTCAATTGCTAAAAATAAGACTTTCACTTTTTAACTAAAGTGAATTACAAAATAGAATTTACTTTTCGAAAATAGAACTACTTTTCAAAAAATCTCGAACTGCTCGCACGTTCACATCGAACTTGTGCGGAAGTTCCTATCCGAGCTATAATTCTCAACAAAAATGACATCCTCAATAGTGAAACATGCATCAAAATATGCAAATCGCCTTCAAGTCACTGTTATCAAAACCGTTTGAATCAGCTGGTACGAGCAATTTTGGGGCAAAACCAATCAGACCGACACCTTTGATCCTTTTTTGGCTGGTTCGGTACTGAACCGATGGTGCGACACCCTTGATCCTTCTTTGGTTGGTTTAGTACCAAACCAGTTGGTTCCGCCCCGAACCGACCTTTTTCACCCAACCGACCGACACCATACGGATTCCTTATGACGCATCTAGGGCTTGCAGATTTCAAATTTAAAAAAAAAAATTGAATTGTTTAATAGAGGGGGGGGGGTACTAAGTAACCCTAGGGCCTACTAACTAACTAACCTTAGGGCTTATTACCTAAACCTAGGGCCTACTCAAACCTAGCAATTACTGGTAATATTCTATTTTATCTTTCATTTTGATCCTTTACTTAAATTTTTGACATTACCATTAATTGTTTCAGGATGTTTGAGAGTGGTTCCAACCTCATTGGAATTCATATGGAGAAACTAGAATTTTAGGTCCAATTCAGAATTCAACAAACTTAACGGTTTTCAGGATTTCAAGATTGGCAGGATTTGCAACATTTCCATTGGATTCTATCATGTATGAAGGTGTAGAACTGGCATTTAATAAAGAGCACCAAGCCCTCTATGTACCTTGATATTGGTGGCATTGATTGTTGAACTCTTTTGTCATGACCCTAATAAAAATGTACCCTTCACTCAAGTAAAATCCCTTATTAGGCATGTTAAGATTTTTCTATCTTATTTTAATGCTTAGAGGGTGACATTGATGATGGGGATCCTAATATAGGTAATGATTTTGATGATATGTAGTTATTCGTTGTAGCATGATTTGTTTTGGACACCAGAGGCCATTTAGAGCCTCTTTGTTGATGTATTTTGGTTTAGAGATGGATTGCATTCGGTGCTATTTTGGTTATATGCACTCTTGCTATATAAATAAGAAGCTTTGCATATTTGTGTGTATATGGTTTGGATTCATATGGATGCACATGAATATATATGTTTTTTTTTAAATTTGAATCTTTTATGTAGTTTTTGGTCGACCGTTTTTTTTTCTTGTTCAATCCGGTTTCGCATTTTTGGGGTCGATCAGTTCGGTCACCGATCTAGTTTTGTTAACATTGCTCCAAATATGTGGAAAGGAACCTCAAAGGTGAGATATGCATCAGAATATGTAGTATCTCTGCAACATAAGAAAACACTCCAAATATGTAGCCATTGCCTCCAAATACGTAGAGATCATCCAAACATGGAAATATAACATGGAGCAATGGATCTCCACCAAGCCACCACTAATACTCAATGTCCTTAATCTAGTCATTAATGATGAACCAAGTAATGTTTGGGCAAGATGGAACAAGGAAATGGTCTCCAAGACAATGCTTACAACTTGTAAATGTTGTTGATTCTCCAAGTGTACATATCTCTTGACATTGGGCTACTAAGAGAATAATACCTTTGGAAATGCAAAATGAACCATGCATTTTTAGGTAGTAATACACATCTTCAACATTTCTTTTCTTCCTTTGCATACTTCACTATTCTAGTTTGAACTTGTTTAGGATTCCATAGAGGAGGTTGGACCTTCCAATGTGACGTAGTTGGTCATAGATGCAATGCATATTTATTATCTATTTGGGGTACTGGTTTACAAAAGTTACAAACATGTTCATTGGAACCCAACTGTGTGCATTGGAACACTTTGTTTTAGTTGGAGTTGTTAGGGATGTTGATGTTTACCTGCAACCCCCATACCTCCCTAGCTAGTTAAAATGATGACGTCCCGACCAAAAACCCAGATATGTAGAGGTTTGAATTAACTCTGTTGCAACTTCAAAATTCGAGTTGCTCTCAGACTCTCAATATGGGCCCAAATACTTTAACATAGTTCTTTGTTCTCTGTTGTTAGGAGCTTAACTTAAGCGCTCTTCTGTATGGCACTAAACTTCTTATCCTCCACGCAACCATATGCGGAAACATTACGCCAACTCTACACCATTAGCTCCTCTTTCCAAGCTCTTATCTTCATAAGACCTCGAGCTATGACCAGGTGCTTATCGTTGTCGTTGCTTAACTCCGTCAAGCCATCAAACCTTTCTATCGGAGTATCACTCACACACAAGTTAATTTCTCTACTCTGATAAATCCACAATCACGATTACTCCTCGTCCTGATTGGATGGTCACTATTTCTCCTCGCTTGCAAAGGGATTCGATCCCTGTTCTTGAAGGTTTTCAACCTTCGATTCGCCTACACATGGAATAGGATTTAAACTCTGTTCATCCTCGATTCTACTTCAATTCAACTCTGAACTCGGCCCTGATTGATCTTAAGTCGGGATCATCGATCCTTCCTTCTTTGAGTTGAGGGTTTCTGATACAACTTAAACCCCGAAACCTGCAAAAACAACTATGAAGAGTCTAACCTGGACTTCAATCACTTAACACATGGACACCAATAAAATGAAAAGAATATCTAAAATCCCACATTGACATAGAGAGCCCATAAACACAAAGATTTCTATTAATGAAACTCTGTACATAATTTACACAAGGTCTTCAACCATCCTAGCCTGATTTACATTCAATTGGCCTATACTTGGCCTTTGGCCACACCTGGCCTTTTCCTCACACTCTTCCTATCCTCTCTCTGTCTAACTCAACCTGATTTCTCTTCTGTCCTTTTCCAATGCCCATAGGCTTACATAATTAAAGAAGGTATCTGAACTGTCAATTATTTCAGAGCCTACTCAGACTCCACAAAATCTTCAACTCTTTCTAAAATCTCTCTTTTATCCCTAAGTTCTCTCTAGGGTCTCCATTCCTTCAAGATCTGCTTAACCAAGGCAGATTCAATTACATTCAAATAAATCTCATTTTAACAAACCCTATCTTATACAAGACTTCTAGAATTCAAATAAAACATAGAAATTACAATAATTTCAAGCTTAGGGAATCCACTCTCTTAGTAAATTCAAAGACCCCCTAGGCCTAATCAACAAGGTTGATTTTGGAGGGAAAATGCTCCCGCATCAGACTCCCAGGGTTAAAATTTTTCATGATCTCCTGATCATGTGTCTTCAATTTAAGTCCTCTTTGATTCCATTGCTGATGTTGTCTGATATGATCTGCTGCATAATTTCTTCACTGCTGTCCTCCATCTTCCAGAATCCCAAACTCTATTTTGTTGCTGCTCATTTGCCTTATTGCCTTGTTGTTGTCTGTAATCTTCTAGGATCCCATATGCTCTGCTATTTGTTCAGTACCTTGTTGATATAGTCCTTTTTAGCCAACTGCAATTTTTTGCTGACTGTCCATTTTACCCTATGGTATCCCCATCTGGACTTCTTCATCATCAATTTCCACAATCCATCAATCTCAAATTCCAACTCTGTCCTGTGCTGACTTTGTTCTTCATATGGACTATATCTGTTGCCAACTCCTTGGTTTTCATTTCTTTGATGTCCTTGTACCCATGGGAATATTCTTCAAAGTCTACACTATTCTGTTGTAGCAGAAATCCACCTTCCTTAGACAACTTTGCATCCTCTGGTTGCCTATAATTACATACTCAAAAAAAAAATTAGTTTGAAAAACTAATAACTCTTCTCTTGATGCCCCGAATTCTTCTCTCATATCAGGTATCATTGAATACTCTGTGTCTGCAATAGCTATACATTCTTTTTCAATCTTGGGATTGACCAACCACTCTTCCAACAATGTTAATTCTTCATCATAATTTGTTAGCGTTGTATCTGAATGCGGCTTTTCAACTTCTTCATTTTCTTTATGGCTGTCTTCATAACTTGCATACACACACCAATGATTATTTTTAAATCCATGAGACTTTTGGGTCTCATTTGGCATCATCTCCTTGTGCTGGCCTAAGCACTTCATAAGACTGTCATCATCAACATCTGCTTCTTCCGCAAGTTCATTTACAAGTTGTGTATAGTCTTCACCCTGACTACTTTTATGATATAACACTATCTCATCCTTCTTCATGTTAGAATTTGTAGCTCGGGTAGGTTCTTCCACTCTAGGGGTGTCTAGTAGTGTGAAAAAGGCCCATCTTATGTCTAGACATCACTTTAGTTGGTGGGGACCACTCATGTCAACTTAAGATTAAATCACAACCATTGGATGTGACTTAAGTTGCCTCAATGCGTGATTAAGTCCCCACCGTTAGATTAAGATCTTGATGAGATGATCCTAGGGCTCGGATTACATGAGAGAAAAAGGCTAGCGTTACAAATAACCTAGAAAGCCTCATCATCTCATTACCTCAAGGAAAGAAGCAAGTCCACTGTGAGAGTGGGCGCTTCCACAGGTGGTCAAGAGAGCCTAGGGACCTTGCTAAGGAGACTGAGCAAGGGTCTGCAGCTTATCAAGACAAGGAGAGGCTGAGAGATATAGAGACTAAATCGAGTCTCTCTGAATCGGGTGAGGAGGCTGCTAGTACCTGCAACAAATACTGTAAAAGGAGGTTGAGCTAGGGCCAACATTCAATCCACTCAAAGGATAGAGGCCAAGTAGGGTATGATAGTGTAAGAGAAGCCGAGATAGGGCCACTACTCACCCGAACCAGCTAACAAGTATCAAACAAAGGGTGAGGAAGAAGAATCCATACAGTACGGGTTCCTTACGGACTGTACTTTCGCTTAACTGAGAAAAGAAATCATACCCAGGTCTGAGATTAGTACAAATTTTGTGTTTATTAGAGTTCTAGAAGAAGAGTGATTAGAATCAGGCTATGTTGTAGCCTTATTTTTGTTGTGTGGACGGATTGAGTATCACTAGTGAGCGTACAGACTCGTATAGGTCGTACGGTCCATGTAAACTCAGGCCGAGTGAAATTTCTGTATGCAAAGGACTGTTATGAATAATATTGCTTTGTTTTTGTTGCTATTTTATTGACTCTGTATTTAATGGTGTGGCTGTCATAAAAACAAAGGAGACATTAACTTAGTTTTATCTTTGTTTGAAAGAATTTTATCTTTCCTAGTTATATTTCTTCACTTCACAATAGAATTTTGATTATGTTCTATGCCTTTAGAAAGCATATCACCATCGTCATTGATCTTTATGACAATTTCATGTGATAGTCCTGCTTCATTCCTTGCACAACTTGTAAATATACACAAATCAATAGCTTTAAAAACATAAGGCTCTTTAGCCTCAATTGATGCCTCTGTCATCATCTTTGTTATAGCGCAAGTTGTAGGTTGGGCAAAGCCCGACCCAACTACGAAACAAGTTCTACAACTTGAGAATCGTTCACCCAATGTCACCTTGATATAGGTCCCGCACTTCAAGGGTGACTAGGTCACTCTTGGGAGGTGATCCCGGTGACCCTAGGGGGATTGATATGGAGATGAAGATGGATGGAAATGAAGCCCCTATAGGTCAAGTCTAAGTGGAGTGAAAGGTGGAAAAAAATGCCTTGTAAGTCAAGTAATTGTTGCCTCACAGGTATAATACTTCTTCGGATATTGTACCTGCCCGAGACACAAGAAAAAACACTTTGCAAAAGTATATGTTAGTTGGATCAACAAGTTAAGCTTGCTGTACCTAATTTGTAGCAATAGATAAAAGTATATATCAACAAGAAAAAGGTACTATAAGCTGCTCAATAAATGCTAAAGATCAAGTAGAAAATGCAAGAGAAGAACTAGTAAATGACTAGCTAAATTCAAGATGAAAAACCAATACTCTTAGCATAAAAGATAAGGCTGTTGTAAACACTTGTCTGCAGCAAATTATATTAGCCTTATGGCTGTAACATTAAAAAAAATCAGTCACTGAAATCTCCTCAAACTTTGCCAAAAAAGTGCGCTGGACCAAGGAGAACAAGTGTGCAAACTTTGAGCAAAATCCAATGGTTGACAAGAGAGTTATTCAAGCAAGTTAGGGTTTCTGCAGCCCTAATGGCTGAAGATGCAATTTTATAACAACAACAATAAGTACCCCCTGGACGGGGACGCCCTAGTGGCTGTGATGTGTCTGTTATCCACCAAGTTGCACTAGGGTGAATTTCCAGCGAGTCGCCAAAGATTGAACATTTTCATGTTCAAAATTCAGAGTTCAGAAGTTCAGCCGGTCATAAAGACCAACCTTTTTCTTTTTTACATTTCCATAAAAATTTGTAATAAGAGATGTTGCATGATGAAATTGTAAAAGGTCTTAGCCACCTTAAGTCCTAAGCGTGAGTTATATTTTGGAGTGTTTTTTTTACTTACTAATTATATTTTGCCGTTTTCAGGCAATTTATAATTTATGAGTTTTTTCACTCAATCCCTCCAGAGCCGGAGTATATGCCCATGGTTAGGATTGAGCATGGATATAAGCCTAGTGTCTAATGTATATTACCATGCTAAACATTCTCCTAGAGTCTTATGGAAATGTACTAAGTCCCCTTTAGGATTTTTTTAATTTTTCAGTTAATTAAAAATTGCCAGAATTCGGCAATTTTTAATTAAAAAATAAAGATGTATTAAAAAAGTGGTGCTAGGGGACTTCATATGCCTTGGGGGTGATAATTTTTGGACCTAGAGCACCCAAATTACCTAAGTACCCACTTGGTTGAGCAAAAATACTGATTGTAATCACTTAAAAATCATTTTTGCTCATAAAACCCAAAAAAGTCAAAATAAAATAAAAAAAATCAGCAAAAACAAAAATCAAGGAAACATGTGGGGACATGTTGGAGACAAATGGAACTCCAAAAAGCTATGTGGAAACTAGTAGAAGACTCTCATTGGTCAAAGGGATAAAGTGGGCATGATTCAATTTGATTTTGAGCATGTGCCAAAAGAAAGGTGCGCTCCTCTTGAGAGGTGGCGCATTCCCATGAGGGCAGTCAACCTCTTGAGAGGTGGCGCACCCACACTCCTCCATTTGTGGCACACTTGGCATTGATTGGGGCTGTGGGAGAGGTGGAAGCCCATACCTCACCACTTGGCTCCCCTCTCCTCACGCTTGGTGCGCCCTCCTTGTCCACTTGGTGTGCCCTCCTTCATTGGGACTCCTTCCCTTTTTGCTATTTAAGCAAGCACTCTCCCATTGCAATCTAGTTGGAGTTTGGGGATTGCTTCTTGTAGTTGTATACTATTGTAATACTTTTCACTTGGAATAAAGAGACTTTGGAGGTCAAGAAGGTGTGTTATGCATGTGTGTGGATACTTGATGTCAATTTGTGCTTAATCTATGAGGTAATATTTGCCTAATTTCTTCTTTGGATTTGCTATCTTGGCCTTTGAATGCATGTTATCATCTTGTAGGATAGGATTTATCTAGCTTGTTGTTAATCCTATTGTTCATTTATATTTAGAGATTTTGATGTGTATGCATGTTTTGGTTAACTAACATACTCTTCAAGTTTCTTGTGTAGGTGACACCATTTTTTTTAACAAATTTATTTGCAAGATTTTAAAGCTTACATGTTCTCATAGCTTGGAGTGGTGATGAAAATTGCTTGTCTCTTCACAACTTCAAGGATCTAAAGATTCGGTCCCTCCTTAGCTCATCTAAAGACTCCATTGCCCAAGGGTTCCAAGGCTACTCTTTTCTCCCTTCTCTCTTTCTCAAAGAAAATTTAAAATTTTGGTTACTTTTTTGGAAATGCAAGTAGCTTAGATCTATCCTTATTTAAAACTATGAATAGATAAGACTACATGCATAAGATAAACTAGATCTAAGTTGTGCTTTCAAGTTTCATCTAATTGATTAGATCTAGCATAGGAAAAGTCTCCTTTTAGCATGCTTTATTTCAAAAAATTTATAAGTTAAAGGGTAGTTCTTTTCTTAAAGATTTTAATTCCATATTTGGCAATTAGAGTGCCTTTATATTGCTGTTTTAAAACAGCAGAAAAAGACCCTAAGGAGACAAGCTCTTTAGCTTGCTCTTCTTAGTTAATTTTTGCTCATTTTATGTTAGTTTACTTAGTCAATTTTGGGGATTTTCTACTAATAACCCAAGACACTTCCAAAGTGTTTTTCGACATCTTTTTTCATTGTTTGTTTGCTGTTTTGTGCAGGTTGACGAACAGATCAGAGGAAGTTATGTCCGTTTTGGGCGGATTTGGAGCATCCGGGACCCCCGGGGGCACCCCTTTTCTTCAATAAGTATTTTGTAAACATTGTAAAGACTTGTGACCCCCCTGATGAATGGTCACAAGTCACTCCCATAAAGAGTTGTGTAATTTATTTAATAAAATCAGTGGGGCTACAAGCTCTCACTCTTCATCCCCACTGGGGGAACGGTGTTTTTTTGGTGATTGTCTCAAATTTTGCATTTTAGCTTAGATTCAATTTTCATAACTAAAGATAAGCTAAAGTAATATTTCAATTCATCACAAAGCACTGCAACAACACATAGATTAGATTTCAATTTGGAAAGTAACACTTAATTGCTTGATTAGCTTTATTTCTTGCAATTTCAAGTTAGCAAATAAACCATCCCCTCAGCTCCTCGAAAGAGGCCTGGTCAATGTGGATTAGTAATTAGTCTCACATTTAAATTTCAGTATTTTACTTCTTGTTTAAACTAAACAAATTCCCCTCAGCTCTCAGTGCGGTTCCTGACCCTTCCAGTTGCGAGCTAGTTTCGATCTGCTGGAAGTAAGTTTCATACATGCTGTGATGGTCAGTGGTTGATAGATTAATTAGGACAATCTCTAAGTGGTATCATTTGTATAAGACCTCTACCCTGGGTGTCGTGTGTCAAATCACCTGACAACTCGCCTTGTTGGATCTGCGGTGTTATCACTCCGGGAAACTCTCCTAGGCTGTATCTCAGAGATGCCTGGTAACTTAACCTTTTTGTAATTATTTTCTCAATAATGGGTGTGGGTTTGGATCAAGATGAATATCTAAATCACTGGATTGTATTTTCAAGACAGTCTAGCTATATTCATGCAGTACAAGGTCTTCAAGAGCTATTATCAGATAGGTTTGTAGATCAAATGGATAAGAAAACCAATCAATTAACCAGAACATACATAACAATATATATGATGGGTCAACAAACTAGCAAAGGATTCTTATGATTCTTGCTTAACAATCAAAGGTAAGATGACAGTTACCATAGGACCTTTAAACATAAACAAAGAAATGATTTCAACTCATAGGCATAGAAAAAGATAAAAAGAGTTTGATAATAACAATGAAAGAAGCTTGCAGGCTTAATATATTAAAGAAAGTGTCTTTATCACAATAACAGTGGATTACAGAACTCAAAATCGAACCTTTTGTTCATCAAATGTTCTGGGCTTTATAGCCTTTACAAACAGTTTCAAAATCCTAGAATACTTGATCGAATTTTGCCTAAAATAGAGAGTCAATAACTGGCCCAAGAAAATAGGCAAAGATCCTATAAACTAGGTCAATTCATATCCTTGAATGATATTTATGTCCTTTGGATTCTTTGGTAGGTGTAGTGAGCCTTCTGAAGCTGCTGGATTGTATATGATATGAGAAGAGTAAAAAATGACACCTGCTGACAGTGAAACAACTTTATATCCCTGAAAATAGCTAACCGATTTTGACCTTTCTGTTGAGGAGCATCTCCAAAATCAAAACAAACTCTTGATTAGGATGTCATTAATTGTTGTCCATCGATTGGAACCATTCCCGAGGCTTTTGGACAAGGAAAACTTGGATCTGTGCAAAAATATTAACTTTCTTCCTTATCAGTGCTTTCGGTAGCTAGAGTAGACAGAATTCAGATCAATTAGCTACCGAAAGCTCTGTTTTCGGTGGCTAATGAACAATCAAAATGTTCGCCTAAGCCACTGAAAGGTCTGTTTCAGTGAAATTATCAAAATTTCAAAAATACCTTTTGTCTTGGCTCAAAAACGCCTTAGGGATGATCTTTTAAGGCTTCTGCATCTTGCTCAAAGATTGTAGGATTACTGGCTGCCTCTGGTTCATTACACTAAACTGCCACCTCTGTTAGGGTTTCAAGAGTAGCATGTGTTTGAGCCTAGTGTTTTGAAGACATGGCTTGCTTCCTCAAAGCCCTGGCCTTTTTCTTCAAGCCCTGAGCTACTCTTCATAAGCTGTTGTAATCTTTTACAATCTTGTCCTTCTTTTTCTTTTTTTTTATGCTTTCATGAGCTAATCTTTCCAAGGATGAGTTTCTTTCTGCAAAGTTTTTCGACAGAGTTTCATATTTGGTTTTAATTACCCTTTCTAGCACTTCTTGTTCAACTAACTTCTTCTTAAGCTTCTTGATTTCCTTTGATTTACTCTGCTTCACTCTTTTGCTAGATGAGGCATCTGCAATTTGTGGTTCTTGTTCTTCTTGAGGTGTAGGTGATGGAAGGTCTTCATAATTTGTTGTGAATATATCTACAAAAACGGAATTTTCACGCCCTGTGGTAACTGAATCCGCGTGCCCTGTTTCAATCTGGTGCTCTTCATCCTCCGAGTCTGTGTAAGGAAGATTAAGAATGCTTTTGTTCACTGAGGATTCTTTGGCCTTATCTGTTTCACTGCTGAAGTTCAATTTCTTCTTAGTTTTATTAAGCTTAGAGGAAGGAGAGGGTTGATTAGCTGGAACTGGAGAGATAGCGCTCCTCCTCCTCTTTCCACTTTTGGGAGTAGAAGACTTCTTGGAATGAGGACTCTTTTTACCCTCTGGCTGTACATCAGTCTGAAAATCATTCCAGAACAAGAAGTAATTCCACTCTTTGCCTCTTCTCTGCAACAGCTCACAAACCAAAAGTTTAATTAGACCATGGTGGGATAGTCTACCTGCAACTTTATTGGGCTTGGCCTGAACCTGATGAGCCATTTTGGATAAGCTTCTGTGGAGAAAATAGGGCAGATTGAGTGGGTTTCTACCAGTGAAATGATTCATGAGTTTGAAATGGTAAATCATCACCCTATTGTCTCTGCCTTCGCAAGTTATATAGACCATAATGGCCTTTAGTAATTGTTTCCATTTCTCTTCAAGAAAAGACACAGGAATGTCTTTCTTCCATATCAAATCCTTGCATTTTGGTTTCAAGTAAGACCTGAATTCAACATTTTTTGTGACAGTGGTTTTAAACCATTTTTCTCCAGTCCTGGGAAGCTCTGTTACCTTGGCTATGAAAGCTTCATCCACCTCGAATTCATATCGACCGATGACTGCTTTCCTTCCATCGAAATTCAGGGCAAAGGCTTCTGCTACCTGCTGGTGAGAACTCTGTAATTTTTTACAAAAATTATAACAACATGCGTCCCTGAACAATTGGCATACCTCTAGGTGTGATTCCAAGTAACTGATGTTGTCGAGCTCTTTCCTTAGAGTTGATCCTCCTTTCTTCATTTGTCTCTATGCTCCTGTACACCTGCGATTGAAAAATTGGATTTTGGTGGAAAGTTACACAGTGTAAACTTAGGGAGATTTGGCTCGGTTGTGACAAGGACGAGAAAAATGAGGCGAGCATCATATCTCGGCGCTGATTACAAGGGATGCGAAAGAGCATCTTGTGATTTGAAACAATCATGGTTGATGACTGAGAGGTACGTAACCATGTAGTTTAATGAAATAGCGATACGAAAAGATTCGCTATATCATGCAGAGATCAGCTCCTGGTCATGAACGGTTCGATCTCTTGTCTTTTCGGCAGCTAATTGCAATTATAGAACTTCAAACCCGATGATTTAAACGTGTGAAAGGACGTGCTGACTCCTCCCCTGCTCCTGCGATTTCGGTGGCTAAAATGGCCCCGAGTTTCTTTATTTAAGCTACCGAAAGCTAAGGCTTTCGGTGGCTAATGAACAACCGAAATGTTCGCCTAAGCCACCGAAGCCTGAGCTTTGAATTAGATGAAATAAAAACTAAACGGAAGTTTATTCTAACTTTATTACATGCATAGAGATCTAAAAAATGAGCTTTTAAAAAATTAAAAATGTAGTTTTTAAAAGACATCCTATCACCTAAAATGAAATAACTCGATTGATTTATTTAGCCACTAGTAGAACTAGCTGAATGGGGAAAATGGAATCAGTGCCATAAACCAGTTTGAAGGGAGAAGTTCCTATGGATTTCTTGTTAGTCACTCTGTCTGCCCAAAGAGCAAACTTTAGTTTGGAATCCCAACTCCTTTGATTTTCCTCCAACAACTTTCTAATGATTCTGACTAGACTCTTATTGGACGACTCGGCAAGACCATTGCCTTGAGGGTAGTAGGAAATAGAGTGTACCAATTAAATTCCCATTGACTTACACATGTCAACCAATGCATCAGCTTTGAAGGCTGCTGCATTATCTTTCACTAGCCTTTTTGGGCAACCAAATCTGATCATAATGTTTTCATAGAGAAACTTCATGACGACCTGATGAGTGGCATTTCTAGTGGGGATTGCCTCTATCCACTTGGTAAAATAGTTAGTGGCTACCAGGATCCACTTATGTTGACCACTAGATGAAGGATTAATCTCGCCTATGAAATCTAAGCCCCACTGCTGAAAAGGACCATTCACTACAATAGATCTTAGGGGTAGAGATTTTAGTTGTTGTTTTCCTGTGAATCTTTGGCACTTATCACAAGATTTCACAAAGGCGCACACATCTGAAAAAAGAAAATGCCAGTAATACCCAGCCCTTAGGATTTTATGAGCTGTGGTCTTCCAGTAATGATGGCCTCCACAAATACTCGAATGAAATTGATGCATGACTTCAGCTGACTCATCTTTGTCTAAACATCTCAGTAGTAAACCAGTAGGATCTTTCCAATAAAAAAAATTATCATTAATGCAAAATTTAATTGCTCTGAGCTTAAGGGCTCGGGCTTGAGTCATTCTAAGTTCAGGAGAAACCTCCAACTTCTGTAAAAAATGAACAATACCTGAATACCACTCATATGAAGACAAATTCTCGGCCACTTGCTGGCTGTCATGTTGCTCTTCTGCTGCTACCCCTATTTGCAAACTTGTTGGACTTTCCCCAATGAAATTTATGTCCAAAAGATCACAATTCTCTTCTGTCATGAGCTTGGCAAGGCCTTGGCCTTTTACCAGCTTAGTGGGCTTCACTTCTATGTCAAACTCAATCAGCTTTGCGATCCATTTAGCTCTCTTTCCATCAATATCAGGCTGGGTCAAGACATCCTTCACAGAGGCTGAAGGAACATATGCAACAACCTTTGCATGGAGGATATAAATTCTGAAAGCTTTTAATGACTTAATGAGAGCATAAGTTTGTTTTTCTATAGGATCATACCTTAGTTCAGCATCCCTGAGTGATTTGCTGAAGAAAGCCATCGGGTGATCAAGACCTTCATCATCTTTTTGTAACAACACTGTTGCCACTATGTCATAGGAAGCAAAAGAGAAAATATAGAAATTCTTGGTGTAATCCAGACTAATTAGAGTGGGAGATTCCATGATAGCCTGTTTGATATCCTGAAATGAAGTTGCATTGTCTGTCCATTTTATCTCAGATCCTTTTTTTAGCATAGAGGTTATATGTTTCACTAACTCAGTGAAATTAGGAATAAACCTTCTGACAAAATTTATCTTACCGAGTAGGGATTGGATATCCTTCTTTGACCTTGGTATGGACAACTTCTGAATTGCTTCCACCCGAGCTGGATCAATTTTCACTCCCTCTGCTGAAACAATGTGGCCTAGGAGCTTACCCTTCTTGAGAGAAAATTGAGACTTTTTGGGGTTCAACGAAATCCCGAACTGTCTGCATTTCAAAAATACTCTTTTCATATGCTTCAGATGCTCTTCATGACTGCTAGAATAAATTGTGATATCATCAAGATAGATGAGGACAAACTTGTCCTTCTCTCCCACGAAAGCTATGTCCATGGCTCTCTGAAAAGTGGCCCCTGTTATCCTCGATTTCTAGGGATAACTAGGAGATCATGTCTCGAGGCCCACAAGTCCTAGACAAGGAGTACCGAGAGCAGGATTGACTTAAGCATGGCCTTGGAGGGCCCATCCTTTTCTTCTTTCATCAGATTCGTCTTGTCAGTAGCAACAACATCCATCACCATCGGCTTGGTCTTGTATCGGAGAAGGCTCTTGCTCCATTAGGTAATTGGTCCAGGTATCATGGTATGTGTCACTTTTGATCATTATAACCTTTGGATATATGCATCTAATTCCTTTTATCTCTGAAAACTGCTTGGATCTTACATTAACCCACTTGACCATGTTTGGGGAGATTGACAGGGTGTACTAGCAAGCCTGTACCCATAGGTTTTGGTTTGCCACCGGGGGGATTTCTGAAGAGCCATCGTCCGCTCCCATCATACCACCACTTTTTCACCTTATCTCCCGCTCATTTATCCCATTCCCCTTGTCCGAGCATTGGATTGACCTGTTTGTAGGGTTGCACCTTATCTTGTGGGAAGAAGGGGCTAAAGGCCCAGAAGGTTAAAGCAGTTGGTAAAAGATAAAAGACTAGAAATAAAACCTTGAGATGCCTTGCCCAGGGATCCCCGAGAAGGCAATAAAAAGTCTCTCAGCAAGAAACAAGAAGGACTCGAAAAATAATAAACAAGACCTAGCCAAGAGGATAGGGGGTCTCATCACGAGCCAACCTATTAGGTTCATAGGTACCTAACAGTATGACATTGCCACCATCTCGTTACCACGCCAGGGCAGTGACCTTTGGTTGCATGGCCAAGGGAAAGGGGGTCTCATCACGAGCCAACCTTCTCATCTCTGTGAAAGTACTTGTGGGTAACACTGTCAGCTCTGGTCACCATGCCAAGGCAGTGTCCTCTGGTTAGCCCTTGAATAAAAAGAAAAGAAGAAGAAAAAACAAATAAAGAAAAGAACAAAGGCAAGAACGGGCTTGGAAAGATTGCATCCATGACAGGTACAACTCGCCTTCTACAAAGGCACCCACAGATAACATTATGCATCCCTGGCTCTCACTCTACCCATATGTCTGGACATCCCCTAGCCACATCACCTCATTTACATGGCTTGGATGAAACTTTCCTGGGGACTTCCCTTTTCTTGTGGATACTAGCCCAATAGGACGTCTTGTTCTTTTCTTCGATCTTGTATTGTAGGTTTTTGTAATATCTTTCAGCTATTGACCGATATATCAGGGTTTTTATGCATATGTTTGATAATATTAATGATGAAATGTGATTGGCATTGCTATGATCCCTGTGACTAATGAGCCCATGGAGGGTGCAGTTTTTGATGTGCAGGACCATGCCCGACGGACAGGTACCATTTGGACCGGTACACATGGGGAGATGATTAGTTCGGACCTCCATGGGGCTAAAGAGCCCATCAGATGGTTGTTGAGACCCCATCAGAGGGGCAGAGACATGACAGTGTTTGACCGAGGTTTTACATCGGAGAAGAAGATGACGTTTCACCAGAGGCACTTTGGCAGAGCTCGGCCTAAGGGGAATGCCCCCTTTTCAGTGGAACGCTGGCCTTGGAAGGCTCAAAACGTCCCCATCCTCAC
This sequence comes from Picea engelmannii, assembly GCA_009831015.1. Lineage (NCBI taxonomy): Eukaryota > Viridiplantae > Streptophyta > Pinopsida > Pinales > Pinaceae > Picea > Picea engelmannii. The sequence goes on along the minus strand of ML781215.1, from coordinate 133,332 downwards.
CATGACGTCATCCATCTTCATGGGCATTTTTGGAGGCAGACTGGGTAGCAGTGGAACGTGTGGCATGTTGGAGAGGCCCCTGGGGGGCTAACGTTTTGCTCCTGGATGTCTCATCTGCCCTAAAAGGGGCTAGCGCCTCCCTTGAAGGGGATTTTACTTTTTTTACAGCTCAGTTAGGGTTTTAATTTGACAATTTAATGTAAAAACAATATTCTGGTCTTGTCGGCCATTTTTATGATCTAAAATTAATTGAGGTCATTGATACAGTATATATTGAGGAGTTTTAGCCTTATTTTGACATAACACAACACTCACTCATTTAGTGAGGTCTGATTTTTGCGCCTTACTTGGGTAGTTTTGCTGATTTAGTGAGGCGCACTTGTTGAAGGAGGGCATTTCTTGGCATTTTTGGCATTTCTCTTGAAGGAAGGTTTACAACTAGGGTTTGCATGCTATTTCATGGTGATATGTAAGTGTTTTTTCTGAAAAACTTCTTGATTGAATGGTTGTAGTTTTATATTCTTGCATATGTTTATAATTTGCTGATAAAAACCCTAGGTGACAAGCACACAAGTAGGTCCTTGTTTCATGTCCCCTAAAAGAGAAATTTTCATCCATTGAAGAAGGAAGGAAGAGACTAGCCATAGCTACACTCTTATTGCTTCTTCTCCCTGAGCTAGCCGTACTTTCTGAAGTCAAGAAGGAGGAGATGTCCCAGGCCTAGGTTATCTACACCTAGGGCCGTCCTACTTCTAGGGTTTGGTGATAGAGCCTTGCTTTAGCAACACTCTACCTCACTGCACTCTCTAGTCTTGATTTATCTTTCATGCTAGCCGTTTTTGCCAAGTTAACCTAAGGAAGGAGGAGAGAGCACGAGGCCTTGCTTTAGCAACACCGAAGTGAGCCTCTCTCCCCTAGGGTTTTGATTCTGAGGCCCTGCCATAGCAGCACTTCATAACCCTTCCCTCTAGTCCTTAGTCTCCTTCAACCCTTGCGTCCTCTTCTAAATTGACTCCATTAACCCTTAGGCACTGGTCTTGGATCTCCAGCGTTGAAGTGAAAGTGATTAAACAAACTCTCAAAACCTTTGCTGAATTGAAACCCTAACTAACTACTAACCCTAAGAAGGTTGACGTCACCCTTGCTTACTTCATCTTGACGCAGCAATATTCCTTTTTATAGGCAATTGGATGGTGTTTAAAGCATTTATTGAATGAGGGATTGATTGGATACATTGATTGCTACATCATCTTGATATTTATTTGTGGAGTGATATTATTTCATTGATGTATTAACAAACATTGACTTCGTCAATATTTATTGTTATAATTGCTTATATATTGATATCAGATAGTCTTATGAAGTACTAACCCATTGAATTATAGCTTGCATATATTGTTTTGCTGTTGCTTTGTTCCGGGCAGGTGTTCTTCTTTGGGGCTTCACTTCATTATTGGCTGTTTAGCTGGGACTGTCTGTTTTGGTGGTGACCTGTGAAGGGGGGAATTTGCTTTTGTCCTTTTAACTCTTGCCTCTTCAAAACTCCAGGTTACCGGGGATGTCTCCCCTGGGCCTAACCTCCCTAAAGAGAAAGAACCTCCCCATCGTGGTGACATTGGGTGGGATAGGTTCCTGTTACGCCAGTTTGGCCTTCTATCTTATAGCCATTTG